>CAJPVJ010000108.1:0-39594 GCA_905397405.1 Oppiella nova
ATATTATTCGCTGCTTTTGACAATTACGGAGAATCTTTCGATTATTGTAAGTTTGAATCGCTATTAACGCAAACATTATTTAATATATTCTTATGGTTTGTTTGATTCAACTGTAAGGCGAACCCAATGGAGAACTCTATACATTCATAGGTCTCCATCGGTTCAACGGTGTGTCCGTTTGGGCTGTTTTAAGATTATGTGGTCTCGACTTCTGTGTACTCATAGCCTCGGGTGCTATTCACCTGTTCATTAAAGATGTATATATCCGTCAATTGCAAGCGGAGAGAGAGCGCCAAGAATTGGCTAAAGAGCAAGAAGTCAAACGATTGGAACGCATGGAGAGAAGGGAGAGGAGGATGACTGAGGCCGGACTCAGCGCTGTCTCCATTAATATCAACACCAAAGCTATGGAAGACAAGTATAAGAAGAAGTTGAGGGCACAGAAAACGTCGGCCTTATTCACGGCAATCATAACCGAAACCATATTCTTAGTGCTCTTATGCTGTGCCGCTGTCCTCAACCCATCCGCCAGTTCTGCCTTTTATTTCATATATTTCTTATGGATCGCCAGTTGGCTCTCATTGAACCGTTCGCTGGGATCAGGTTATCATTATTGTCGACTACTTCTAGCCATTTATGTTGGCCTCCATTTTGTGGCACTCTTTTTATATCAAACTACATATATCCGGGACATTTCACTCCCACAACAAATCATGTCCAGGTCTGCCATAATTTGATTACCTTGATGCTCTCACTATCACTTGAATATTAATATACGTTCTTATGTAATTAATCTTTAAAATTTTTAATCCTCATACAGATTGTTTGGTTTAATAGATTATATAAACATTGATTGCAATAATAATAGACACTTGAATTACAATAGTTTTCATTGGACTAAATTTGCTCATTTATTTGTATTAATTGGGCTCTACTTTATTTCTGTGACTCTATTCCGGAGAAAATGTGCCACAAAAGACATGTCAACTAATGTGAGTCTCAATCCTTATGATTCATAACTTTCAGAATAAATACTTGCATTCAAATATAGATTCTATAATATATTATAGAAACCCACACAAGAACTCATTATAAAATTCCTTAGATTACAGAATTGTTTGATAATTACAAAAGTAATTAAATTCAAAACTAGAGCTAAATGCGATAAATTGTGAATAAAGTTTTCATATTGTGTAAAAATTTAGTGAATATAATTAGCTACTGTATTACTGTATATTCTTGTCTTAGGAAACATTAGGCGAATTCAAGCATTATTTGAGCAGTAATTAAGTTTCTATATAAAGCATTCCTCCAATTGTGAGTTCAATAAACAGAATGTCAAACATTGTGTACAAATTCGTGTGAATGAAACAAAACCCAATACCACTTCAAAGAAAATCAAAGTTATTCACACACTAGTCATAAGATTTAAGAGATTAACACAATTTATTACATTAGAGTAAATAAATAATATATAAGACAATGAATGACAGAAATAGCATTAAATGTTGATTTTGGTGCACAACTGACGTACAGGTGATTGAGAGGAGCCGGCGTCCGACCATTGGGTCACATGAGGTGATGAGTGCTAATGAGAGACCCAATCACTTGAGTGGCGATGCAATTGTCCCACACTTTGCCACCACTAATACCAGTAGTACTCAAGGGATGAAGAGTTCCGATGATAAGCTCACTATTGGAAAGAGAAATAATGTATGTCTCAAGTGATCGCATGTTTCCTTTGATATGTGTTTTTATTTCACGCATTCATTCATTTTTATCATTTTTAATGCATTTTAAATCACAAAAATGTATATATTGTATGAATTATTGGAAATAATGAATAATTTGTTGAGTTATTAGAGATTAATGGAGAATCGTGTTTTCGTTTGTTTATCTAATTTCTAAATGATTTGTTTGCACGACTCCGACAGTCATCAGAGAGCCTGTCCTCGACTGCCAATGAGATTTTTGATGGAAAACACACTAAAACCAGCGAAAGCTTACATTTAGATAAAATAATACACGTTTCTACTGACTCTACTCCTGTATGTAATTTACTGTAGTTTTCGTATCCTTTGCTTTGCGACGCTTCTCCCCTTCACTGCACTATCTCTATGTCAATGAGTCTACAAAAGCAATAATAGTCTCAATGTTTAGAATCACTAATATATCCAAAGATTGTGTCCAATCAATCAATTTTTCGCTTAACATAACGGATATCCTTTATATCAAAAACGAATATTTCCTCAAATTATTGATTATTTTATAGTGTTTTCAAAGTGTATTCTTCAGTCGTTTATCGAAGTATTGTTTGCATTCATTCAGAAATTCCTGTTAAAAATATTTTGGGATTTTTCAATGTTTGGATACTGTATACACTGTACAGTACAATGCTATCATATCAATCTCAATATCTCTTTATTTTATTTCTAAATATTTCTCTAATATTTAGACGAATTATGAAAACCAAAGTTAGATTTACTAAACTGTGCTTACTTTTATAGACCAAAACTAAATTTGTAGATTTTATGAGTGACATAAAAATTATATTTTCGTGGCTTTAATAAGATTTCAAAGAAAATTGAATACAAGACAGAAATTTACACACATTTTAATGTAAATCAAATTAGAAACGCTGTTCTCTATCACGTTTGCACTGTAAGATGATTTCTACTGACATCATAAATAATAAATTACGGAAACTATAAAAAACTAATTTACATTTTATAGTTATTTCCAAACATTATATCGGCTTTTTATATTCAGGACTCTATTGAAATTATCCTTAATATATTTTGTCATAAATGATCGTGCTTACTCAGTAAATTGATAAAATGTGATCAACCTGACAAAAACATTGCTCTTAATTGTTATTAAGAACTTAAGATTTAGTACTAAATATAGTATTTTATATGTGTGGTTTATATGTAACTTACAGTTAGTACTGTTTTAATAATGTTTAACTTTGGATTTAGCCCAGCATATACTGGAATCTGCAGTCTTGGCATATACCATTTTATTCTACACTATTTTATGAGTTAATTAGGCTGCAGTTTACCGGTCTGTGAAGAGACATGCCTGTTACCAAACAGGCGTATAAGATGTACAATAAGGGATAAGTAAGCGAAAAATTGCGAAAATACTTCGGAATTAGGAAAATTATAACATCAGTCGTACAGTTTAGTTTTATTAAATTTACTAAATATTTTTCCCATTTTAAGCGTATTTTAAGCAATGAAATAGCGAATAACATGTAGAATATACGGACAAACCATTGTCCGTACAGAGAAGTGTCTGGCCATTCGCCCTATTTGACCAGCCTAATTAACTCATAAAATAGTGTCTACACATAAATAAAATGGTATATGCCAAGTTTGCAGATTCCAGTATATTCTGGGATAAATCCAGAGTAAGTATTTGCTATTATAATTCTGAATTTTTAGAATTCTTTCTAAATTGATTGCCAAATTTAATTATTAAGAATATTCATGCGTTTTTCATTAGATTAAACGTGAAACATTTTTAAAATTATCATATTTTAGATTATACAATATTTAAATTAAAAATTTAAACCAAATTAAGTGTATTTTCTATTGAGTTTATGTTTAAGTTTATGTGCTTTAATTTTCAGTTAAACAAAGTTTATATCATTTACGATGATTTCTTACGTAATAATTGAATAACAACAAAATTACAGATCACATAACAAAAATACCCTTGAATTTTAAAATGCTGGTTAACATATTAACACGTATTAATCTGCTTATAACTAAACACATTTATAATACATTTAAGGTAAATTGTAACAACAATAATGAATTGAATATCAGTAAAACTAATGCTCATATAAAACAACTGCTTATCTCATTAAAAGCTCTAAAACTATGCTTTGCTTCTTATGATTTGTTTTCGTTGAAATGCTTTCTTGCAATTGATATGAGTTTTGATTCTTAATATATATATTCTGTAATACTGTTTGCTATTAAAGCTCTTAAGCGATGACAAGACAGCAAAGAATTATTACACATCGGACCAAATGAATGTCTCACCGAATCCTAGAACTGGTATTGGAATGGATTCCAATGGAAGTATCATTTGGAGGCCGGAGCCAGAAGTGAGCAATTTTTCCAGCATTTCTGGAGCCGTAGGTCTGAGTGCGAGTCGACCAGAATCTCCCACAACACCGATGGGTCCGATGGGCGCCGACGACTCCAAACACTATTCCTCGCCTTTCGTTCATTTACTCAAATTAATAAAGAAAGGCAGTTATGTCTCCACTTTGATTGTCATGATGGTATGTCTCAATGTCTGCGCAACTTATTGTCATTTAATTTATTATATTCTTTGTGTTTAATATTTATTCCAATTCATTGCAGACCTGGTCAATAACATACCATTCCTGGTATAGTAGATATCTATGAATTGACTCATTTGAAAACTATAACCAATTTGTGAACCATTGAAAGGTTGTCATAGTAAGATGACAACACCAGCACGTGACATACCTACTAAGGGTTGAGTTCTGTCCGCACAGAGTTCAGTAGTGGTCGTGACCAGAACAAACGGTACTAAAATAATTAGCCAGTTATGCACATATCAGAGAATCTGAGTGACTTTGAATTACCCGTAACTGCGGGCGGCGTTAGTATGAATCAAATTGGATTCAAAAAATATAAAGAACTATCGTACCAGCCCTTATTGATAAAAGTAATTTTATTACATACAAGTACCTAGCAATTTTAGTACTTTTAGCTCATTTTATATTTATTTTTAGATTCTCTACACAATTATGTTTTGGATTACTTTAAGACAATATCTTGAAGAAAAAGAGACTGAGAAAAGGAAACGCTTCGCTCAGGGAGTTATGGTCCAGCCGTTCAACATAACCTTTAGCACCGGTCAACCCGGCGCCCCACAGCATGACTTACGGCGACAAATGAGTTTAGCAACGACTACAGGCACACATCAAAGCCCTGCTGTCCAATGGGTCATCAGTTTGCTTAAAGATCTTCTCGTCAAGTATTGGATATGGATTGTGGCTAGTTACGACTACCAATACAGAGAGTCGCCACTAGTACAACAGGAGATAGCACAGTATATATACCGAGATAAGGATAGTAAACAAAATGAGAAAGTCCAAAACTAAAAGACAGTTTATATTACACAGTCTCTTTATAATTAGATGTCATTTACATTCATTAATAGCTGTCATTCTCGACGTGGAGGCGCTTTATGTATCCATTTTGGATAATTGTAATAATCTATTCGATGATTATATTGACCGCAATCTATACCTATCAGTTTGATGAATTTCCCAAGTATTGGGATCAGTATCTCAAGATAAACCCTGAACTGTAAGAAATACTTGACTAGATTTCTCATATACCTGTCCAGTATATGTAAAACTGATAATTTATATGTTTGTTTGGACTGACAGTCAAAAAGATTTGGGACTTGAGGTCTACGAAAACGACGCGTGGGTTCTGTTCAAAGAGCTCTTTACCCCCACTTTTTTCATCATAATAACCATAATTCAGGTCCATTTCCTTCACAAAAAGTTCTTAGAATTTAGTAATTATGAGAAACAGGGTTCGAGTGCTTCGCCGACCAGTACTACCACTCCTACCACTCATTCACCTTCTGATGAGACGAGTCATGAAAGTGATGCCAAGAAATTAAATTCGGATGAAATTAAATTAGAGATCGATAGCGAAAACGAGTCGTCAAACGACACATCGACTCCCAATACGATAAAGTCTGCGATTAAGTCTTCTAGTCCTCAAAGTCTAGTCCATAAGGGTTCGGGTGATTCTCCCACAAAATGCTCGTCACTCGTACGTAAGGACTCGAGTGCTGCGAGAGGTGGACACTCGAGACCCGACTCCAAAAGCGATCAAAAAGAGTATAAATCGAGTTTAGATGAGATTAAAGAGTTGTTGCAATTCTTTTGGCATAAACTCCAACCTATTGTTGATATGAGTTTTGAAATTATATGGAGATTACTAGAGATACATCTCATTAAAGTTGTCATATTTTGCGCCGTTTTGGTGGCCTTATCTGAAGTATGTGTTGATTGTTGAATAACTAAGAAGTACTTAATTTAACCATATATATAACTATTTTCAGATTTCTGTAATGAATGTGGTGTTTGTGATATTAATAGTAATAGCGATGCCTTTGACTAAATTTGAAGGCATAACATCCCATTTATTGGGTCTTTGGGCCGGAATTCTTATTTTGGTTAAAATGGTATTCCAGTTACAATTCGCACAACAAATCAAATGGGAGGCATTTTGTGATGTAAGCATTTTTGTATTACCTTGTTGGTATAATTTTTAGTGCCCACACATTTAAAACATAAACTTTCTTAAAAGAATGACCCGAATGTGACCACAAAGGTTGACAATAGAGAATACATTGGTTTTCATCGAGTGGATAATGTTTTCGGATATATCACTGTAAGAAATAAATAGATTTTTGTTGTTAATTCATTCATTCATTGATTGATACTTTAATTGGTAATTATTTTGCAGGAATACATAATCCTTATATTAATACTAGTGTTTCGCTCAGTTGTCATAATCCGACAGAATGTGTATCGCATGAGACATAACGAAAGCCCTCCGCCGACGGGTGTTGTCTTTCCTCGGGTGAGCCGTAAAGATGCCGATCGAGATCTCAAAGGCTTAGCAATGTTTCTCATAAACTATTGTTTCTACAAATTTGGTGTTGAAATTTGTTTCATACTGTTAACCATATCAATTGGCTCCCGTAGCGATATATTCAGTGTTTTCTATTCATTTTGGCTCTTATTATTGGTTTTGTTAAATCGACGAACCATTCAGAAAATGTGGACTTATTTTGTGGTGTTTTTAGTGATTGTTCTGCCACTTCAATACTTGATGTGTTTGGGAATGCCTCTCGGCCTGTGTCTTGACTATCCCTGGTATACTATAGATCCACAGCTCAAGAGATGGCTATTTTTGCCAGATTTTAAAACCCCTCCGGAAGTGAACAAACTTTATTTAGATTTTATAATACTTTTACTTTCGTGTCGACAATTAATATGCTTTAAACTGGAAAAGAGTGAGACATATATCGGCGGCTCTAACATTGAGGCCCACTTAGAGACAAACCCCGCGAATATCACTACAGTTCCAGACTTTTTTGCCTTCGGCCACACATTTTTCGATTCAATCAAATCCATGTTTTTCTTTTGCTTCTTTTGGGTCACACTAGCGATCATATTCCTGGCCGGAACTACACGCGTCAGTCTCTTTGCATTGGGCTATGTTTTGGCCTGTTTTATATTCCTATGGAATGGCAATGAGTTTTATTTGAAACCAATTGTTATGGTCTTTCACCTCTGGAGGACTATAATCACGTACACGTCGGGTGTTATACTCGTTAAATCAATTCTTCAGGTAATTCATTGAAATTCTGTTAATATATGATTAATTATTCTGTGGTTGCCTTTAGGTCGTTGGATGTGTTTATATAAAACATCTTTTAGCCCACTTTTGTTGGGTCGTCCAACTACTGGGAATCGCGTGTCTCAATATCAAACCTCCTGATAATACTGAACCCCAGCCTACGGACACGAACCCGAGTCAACCCAAGTGTACTCAACCCTACCACGAGGCCGGCCTTTTATGGGATGGCATTTGCTTTGCGTTTCTCATAATTCAAAAGCGGATATTTTGCAGCTATTACTTCAGTCATTTAGTTCGCGAAATCAAAGCACAACAAGTGTTGGCCTCACGCGGGGCTGAACTCATCCACGAGATTCAAGCCAAAGAAGTTGCAGATCAGGAACAGGCAGAGAAGGAGGTGATGGAGAAGATTAAGCAGAAAATGGATCGAATCAAAGCCGCACAACAGAAGATGTTCGCCGATAAGGCAAAGAGTATTAAGGCTCACAAACAGGGTATGTATTGTCTCATCGTCTCATTATTTGTTTTATGTCATACCATATATGGATAATTCGTTCACTATATTAACATATGCTTTGGTTTTCAATTTGTTTAATCTTGAGACCAACTTATTGTCTATACTTGTGATAATATGTCTGAACTCATAATTAACAGAAGACTACGACTACGACGTCTCCGTCTCCCCGTACTCTACGGCTGAGGCCACTCTGTCTCACACACCAGAAACAGAAGAGCCTCTCTCTCACACCCTCCCCACTGTCTACTCTCCCACTCCTAGCCTACCCACTATCGTATCCCCACAATCAGCCACTACTCCTCAACCGGGATATCTTGAGGTGTATTCTGTGGGTCCGATTAGATCTATAGACGCCCGCAGTTCTATCGTTACTTTTCCCTCAATTAGTCTCAAGTCGTCGTCAATAGAAGACGACTCGTTCCCAGTGTTTTCGCCCACTCCTACCCCCACTCCATATCCCATGAGCTCTTTGCTGACTAGTCTGAGGTTTGCCGGAACTGAAGGCCAATCCGACGCTTCTTCCATATTTCAGTCGTCGACGCGAACACAAGTCCCGCAACGGGTTGTTCGCGAGACTCCCTCTCGAGTCCATTCATTTAAGAGAAAAGCTTCGACTCGTTCTCACGGCTCATGTAATTTGTGATGTTTTCCACATTTTGGTCATTTGTTTCGCACTTTCCTTAGCGTTAAAAGCACTCAAAATTTGTTTCACACTTCAGTTGACATTAAATGTTTTATGTTTCCTATATTTTATTGCACTCGTCTTACAGAATTTGAACCCATTTTTAAAAATATTATATATATATTTCTAATCTTATAATCAATTAATTTTCGGATAGCTGTCCGATCGGGAGGTTATTATATGTTTGATGACACAGACAGACTTTAGCAACTAAACTTACTTTTTGGCTCTTTTAGTAACTAAGGCCTAGGTCTTCCTCTGCTTTACGCTTTATAACGTTTTCAAGTGCCGAAATGACGACATACAGTATTTTGAAAGAAAATTTACCATACTACTGTACCCCTAAAGACTAAAATTTTTTGATACTTTCTATCAGTTTTGCGCAAAATTAATGAAAGGAGAGGTCGAGGACACAGAAGCGACTATAGTGTCGGCCGAGACTACAGATGTGGGCGAATCGAGTAAAGACTCTGCAATTGCTTCGATTGATAGGGAACTTATAGATCCGGACGCATCGGTGCCGACGACATACACTACACTCCCTTCAACTTCTATGAGTTCCCGACCCTCTAGTCTTCCAGTTGATCTGAAAAAATCTTCCAAACCTTCTGAAAAGGGTTCCGGAGATATGTCTGATGGAGAAGAGGAACCGGAAGAGCTTCTTTGTCTTCAGTTTTCTTTTCTCAGATATAAATCAGCTTACTTCTTAACCAAGGTATATACGGAAGACAAGTAACTCTCGCGTGAGTAATCACAGTGGCGTTTTGAGTTGAGTAACAGAGCGGATTACAGATATGTCGCCCGAAGACTATCTGTCGAAAAGAGGTATTTGAAGAGAATTCTTGAGATCGAAGAGTCGAATGGATCGCGATTTGACTTCATGGACACCAACTGGAAGAAGAAGACGCTTTCAAAGATATCACAGTCAGCTGTTCCTAAAGAAACTAAAAGTATTGATTCATCGGATGAGTTGCATCGCAAGAAACGTACGAAACCTGAAGCTATTGGAGAGTCTAAGAAATTAGACAAAACATCAGACGAGTATAGCATTGATGAATACATTTGAGTGATTGTTTTAATAATTTCTGTCTATTGATAGCCAATTAATTTCAACGGAAACCGATTTAGAGGACTCGGCTTTCCTGAAGGCCAACGTTTATATGCGATTCTTTCGGTCCATTTTCTATGCAATTCTTTCGCGATCTGAAATCATGTGTTATATAATAATAGTCTTAAATCAAATCAATTCCGCGTCCATCCTCTCACTGCCATTACCTTTGTTTGCATTCCTCTGGGGCTCACTATCAGTGCCCCGACCCTCGAAAGCCTTCTGGGTTACTGTGATCACATACACAGAACTAATTGTTGTCATTAAATACATCTTTCAATTCCAATTCTGGCCGTGGATTGCGAGCGGCAAAGTGGACATCACTCCCTTCTATTTGCCCCGAATTTTCGGTATTAAAAATGATGATGCAAACAATTACGCTCAGTTTGATTTGGCACTCCTTTTGGTCCTATTCTTCCACCGATTTATGCTTAAAGTAATTTAAGTCTATTATATTAAAGTTAATCCAATTGTCATTTTGTTCTATATCTTCAGAGTTTAGGTCTTTGGGATTTGTCTGATTCAGAGATAACTGCTTTCATGGAAAACGCCGAACGAAGGAATTCATTAGCTTTGGATCCGATACCTGTGGCTGAGATAACAGCTAAACTCAAAACACAGAAAAAGACAAAATCAACAGTAAATCTAGAAATACAAACGAAGGATGCGATTACTTGTGAAACGAAAACTGATTTAAGTTTAGCTGAATTAGAAGCGGAGACCAAAGAACCGGACGACGAGTTTTCTGATATAACTCACAGCGAAGACACTAAAGAGGAATCTTCTGAGGGCTTCCAAGTGATCCTACGTCTCATGAGTCCCTCTGCACTGAAATTAATGTTTGTTAACAAATAATTGTTTTATTAAATTAACAAATAACTCATAATATGTGCCAATTATAGGGTAATCCGTTCGTCGAAACCAATTCGTCACTTCTTCCACAGTGTTCTTCATCCGCCATATCGTATCACTCGAGACGTCTATTCACTGATGTTTTTGTGCGATTTTATAAACTTTTTTATTCTAGTCTTTGGTTTCTCGGCATTTGGCGTGAGTTTTGTTTATTAAGCCTTTAATTCATAAGAATGATTTGATTGATTGATTGAATGCCTTACAGAGCGGTTACGGCACTGAAGACGTGGCCTCATTCCTCGAAGAAAACAAAATTCCGATCCCTTTTCTGGTGACGCTTCTCATGCAATTCGCTCTCATTATAATCGATAGGGCCTTATATTTGCGGAAATACATCAAAGGAAAACTTATTTTTCAAATACTTCTGGCGTTGGGAATGCATATCTGGCTCTTCTTCGCTTTACCGGCGATGACCGAAAGGTTTGGGTGTTTTCATGTAATTAATGATAGAATAATGTTTGAGTGAATATTCATTTACAGGCCTTTCACCAAAAAGGAGAACTGGCCCCCGAAGGTGTACTACATATTCAGATGCGTTTACTTCCTGCTGTCTGCCTATCAAATAAGAAGTGGTTATCCGACAAGAATTTTGGGAAATACTTTCTGCAAGAAATATAATCTCATCAATTGGTATGCATTCAAAGGGTATGTCTTTTGTGTCAAATTAAAGACATTGAAGATTTGTGTGAACCAAACGACTGTCTGTATGTTATAACCAGATATATGGTGATCCCATTCCTGTATGACTTACGTATGTATATGGACTGGATTTGGACGGACACCAGTCTAGTGCTCGACGAGTGGTCTCTAATGGAAGACATTTTTGTGAATCTTTATGAACGCAAATGTGAACTCAAATTAGACGAAGAATTTCCTGAACCGCGCGGTAAAGCAAAGCGCAGGTTCTTTAAGTACCTGTTGGGCGGCGCGTGGGTTGTCATCATAATAGGTCTGTCCCTTTAAATGTGATTTACTTGTGAATAACGAGTTGTCTTTTTAGGTCTGATTTGGGGTCCTTTGGGTTTGTTCGCTTTGGGCCGCGCCGTCGGTTCAACGAACCGTCCGATAGGCGCCACCTTTGAACTCGAGTTCGGAGGATATCAACCAATATTTAAAGTCAGTGTTTCCGATAATAATCTTAAGGATATAAGCGCTCCCCTCTGGGATCGACTTCGCAATAACGAGGACTTCGTGAAGGATGTGGTCGCCCAGACATTCATCTCTGGATACGATCAAAGCGACGTCATTGTGGTCGAGATTAATGGCAACTCAACCGCCAGTTGGGGTATCAGTCCTCCCGGTCGGAAGGCCTTGATAGACGATCTGAGTAATGGGAACAGTAGTATAAACGTAAAGCTGACATTCTCTGTGACACGAGCCAAGCAAAAGACTCAGGATATGGACGCAACCATTTCGGGCGAACACCAGCGACTGTTGGACCCAATCATTGATTCTAAATATCGTCAGGCATTCGCTGAAATGATTGAAAATCCCGAACAAACCAAGTATTCATATATTGAATATATTTTCCCGACTTATCTGAGAGTTCCCGAGAAGGGAAGGCCAACAGTTGTGAACCAACTGATGAAGAAGCCGAGGAAACCGGACGAAACGGATGAGATGTATCGGTACCGCACTCTCAATGTGTCGATGCAGAAGATGGGAGACGTGTCCTATTGGGCCATTCAGGACGCCTGCGATTCTCCCAATTATTTGGACAAATTGGATGACTTCGTGCGACACGATTTGTTAACAAAAGACTGTCAAACAGTTGCCGTCGTTCTGTTCAACGACAAAGTGTTCATCGGTTTACTCGCTTTTCTGTCCGGATATGGAATTATAGGCATTTACACGACTTTCGTGTTTTTGGTGTCGCGTTGGGTGCGCGGCCTTAACTCCGAGTCCTCTTTCAAAGTCATTTACACCCGAATGCCAAACGTAGACCGAGTCCTCCAGTTATCAGAGCTGTATATAAACCAAGCGCTCTCAGCTCTCAAACTTGAGCTTCTCCTAGAGATGCGGTTTGAGTATAAGGACATGGCTAGCGGTCTTTGCGAGTAGTTTACCTGGTTTGGATAGCTTCTTGAGCCCACAAGAGCTCCGGAACAACAGTTGCAACAAAGACACCTCCATTCTGGTCGACATAACTGATCACTCAATCAGTCAACTCTGAATTTCGTTAATTTTGTAATCCATTTTACAATCTAATCATAAGCTGCAGTAAAGCACTTTCATTATAAATATAAGTCACAAACAATTATTGTGACACTATCAAACTGTAGAATTTATATGATGTTCAATAATAAGCATTTGATAATATTATTATATAATATTTCCATATTTTTTATATACCGGTAATTAAGTTTATGATTGTTTTTAACCGCTTAAGCATATCATAGGATATTAATTTTGGTTTTTCAAAGATTCTCTAATAAAATATTCACAAAATAAAGATTGATTTGATTGTTTTTACTAAAGTCAATATCATCAAATTAGATCAAACTCCAACTACAGAACTTTAAATTTTAATTTGTTCAGGGAGATATTTCATTTCTAGGACTTAGTAGGAAGCACGCTTATCAACTGTTAATAACTAAGATTTAATTAGTATATGTGTATTATATAATTTGAGTTTAAAAAGAATATCACAAAACAAAATTCCACTAGAATCAGAATATTCTGTGAAATCCAATTCTTATGCTTTGCACAGCATATATTTATGTTGAATATACTGTTTCAATTCGAAAATTCGTATAGTAATTTTAAAATTTTGTCAAATTTTCGGCATAAAAACATGAATCATTGAACAGCAATGGATTTCATTTAAATATTAATGAAATAATACATTTTATATTTAAAATATATAAGAATATTTGCTCTCTAAATGTATATGAATTGCATTCTACAGGATATTCTGATTCTAGTGGAATTTTATATTATGATATTTTTGTTAAGAACTAATTATTGGATATACCTATACAAATTAAATTTATTAACTGTTGATAAGCTTATTTCCTACTTACTTGTTAGGCATTTTGTTTGAACATTTTAAGCATGGTGAAGAATAAAGCTCAAATTTTAAAAAGATTTCTCACACACACACACACACACATGTTCACTGACTTAAGTTAAAATGTCTAGTTCAAATTTAATACATTTATTAGAAAATTGACTTTTGGCAATATTTATATGATTAGAAGGTATATAAAGTACAAAACAACAATTGAGTTCATTTAACAAAATTTGTTTTTCTTAACATTAAATTGAAAGTATTTGTGGAGAAAAATTTTGATAAGAACCAATGATAAGTTAACTATAATTATAATGTGAATAAACACTAAATATCTGTCTCAATTGTCTCTTATGTTTTCCTAAATAGTTTTATATTGTGAACTTTCTGCTTTCCTGATCACAATAATTATTGTGAAATTATTGGCAAATATGTGACGATTTGTTCCCAAAATACGTTACAATATATCGATGAGAGGATTGAGTGGATTATTGAGCAATAGTTGCTTTAAATTTGGTCACGACTTCCGCTGACGAAACTGTTGTTTGCTTTTGCAAAGAGTCCGGCTTGCGTACTCGGCAGACTTATGCACAGAGTGGGCACTGTAGGTCCACGGGCAAAGCTTTGTAACCAATAGTGAAGAGCTCCAGAAATCGTTTCCGAAGAGCAAGAGACTTTGTTACCTGTTAACTTTGAAACAACAACTCATACGACATTCATTGTGTCCCATAAATACTCAATCAAGTATCACTTAAACTACCTTACTTTATTACTACCTATTAAAGTAACATATCCACTACTTAATATTTAATATCAGATCAAATACAATTTTACTAAACAAATAAGGCTATTATTATTTACTGTTAAATTAAATGTTTTCGTGAATAATGTCCAAGGATCATTTTTAAAGTTAGTCAGTATAAATATTTCTTTCAATATTCAATATTCACACTGTATTATATCAAACTTTAACAGTAAAATACTTCAAATACTGCATTTATAAGATTAAGTAATTGCATATTTAAAATCATATGTAATGTCATAATGGATAACCAACACTTAATTCACAAAGCTCCCGACTTCATTGCTACAAAAACTATATAAGAAACCGTTTTAGAGACTAAAGTAGGTTTAGGTATTGGACCCAGTATTTGTACAGTGTCATTATGTGACTGAAAATTATGAATTGATTAGTAATTCTGACCTTTGGTGAGATATCCAAACGAGAATTGGTGTAAATTGAGTCAACATCTCGCTCTGTGGTCTCAAAATCATATTATCTCTTTAGCCATAGTTTTGACCAACTGACAACCAGATGGCCGCGAAATTTGGCTATAAGAAAGAATAATATCCTGGTTAGCTCTATTCCGAGAAGAAGCCCTGACCCTCAAGCACACGGCTGCAAATCTATTTGAATGTCGGGCGCAAACTTTGCATCCAATTTATACAATTCATTATATATTTCCAAATCACATACAGTAAGTGTAATAATTTTCAATCAATTTATCATTTAGTATGCACATTTTTATGCATACAATTACTGTACTTACCATTAAGTCCAAATTGGTCTCATTATATTTGGGAGTTACGTTCATTTGTGAAGCTCTCATTTGAAATATCTGTTCATTCACTTTGGATACAGCTCTGGTCAACAGATTGTTCACAATAATTGTGGCCAATTGTCTGTATTCAGTGGCGTCTGAATTGCTTTCTATTGACTCACATTCTTTGTGTTTGAGATCGCTTTTAATCAAATAAATTAAATCTCAATTTATACTATTCATAAACTAAATGTCCAAACATTTATAATTTGCTTGTCTATTGAAAAATATTTTATAAGTTATTTTTATAAAATATATACCTCTTAGCCATACCTCATAGTCATCGCTGAATATAATTATCGTAATTCAATCATTCAATCACTTTATTTGATGATAAGTTCTTAAGGCTTTTGATATATTGAATTGTTTTGGATTTGAGTATCTTTTCTATTTAAATAGAAAAATAAATATATATCAAATTTTATATCCATTATCATATTAAATAGAATAATAATAGTTATAATTTAAATATAAATTCTAAAGCTAGCACCAATTCAATAAATAAATTGAAAACTATATAAAAATTTTATTTTCACATATTTCACTAATTATATTTTCCTTTGATATTAATTTTAAATATAAATATAAAATAATTTTGTGTTAATATAAGTACTGATATTATTTGTATTATACAAATTATTAGTATTGAAAATTATATATATAATTTAATGTTCTATTTCTTAATAAATAATGCTTTTTATGTTGTCCTGTATTTATTTTAAGAAAAAAATAATCATTAAATTTTCTTTATAAATTTAATCTAATAATATTGTACATTAGAAGCATAAAGGTTTAAATAACAAAATTCATATAAAATTAATGAATTCATATGAAAATAATATATAGATTGATGGAAAACATATGAATTCCCATCATTCATATAAGAGTATAATAGCTACAGGTGCTCGCAATACGCAATGTGCATTTATCTCAGTATTATATCAATCATATAAATTAAGCAATTTGATTTTAATTAAAAAATAAATTTTATAAATTCTAAAAATGTGTTTATTATTTTAAAAATATTTATATAATTACGGTATAATTAATTATAAACAGTAAGCAATGGTGAATGGATGTCATGTTTACATAACAAATAATACGAAAACCAGTTGTCTAGTAAATTAAGTATTTTATAAACATATTATGACATTCCATATTTCGTATAAAAACTTCAAATTTATACAAAACAATTGAATATAATTTTTAAAGCAATATCACAAGATTTTTAAAATAATTTAATGACTATAAACCCAAACATACTAAATATCTGTTGAGTAAGTGATGGGAAAGTATGTAATTTGTTCCATCATTTTAGGTGAATATCCATAGAAACCGTTTCATTCACTTTCAAATCTCTACTAAAATGTTTGGCTTTAATTCTAAGGTAGGTATTCAATATTCGTAGCACACTATACAGTATTCTGTGCTAATATACCATAGATACTGTATATAGCAAAAGCATTTATTCTCTATTAACATTACACAGATTCTGCTTACAATCATAGCGTAGGAATGTTTGGACATGTATTGCACTCTATTTACTATAGAAATCATGAGATTTACAACAATATTCTATTAGGTTATCACCTGTTAGATCAAGTTCAGTTATATAAAATAATTCTTTAGTAAAATAAATTATTTTAATGTGAGTTAAATGAAATATTAAGAATTTAAAATAAATAGAATATTATTGTTAATTATTAATAATGCTAATTATACAAAATTGTTGACTAGAATTGTAATGCATGAAAATATTGTTTTAGGGCACAGACTCATTTATCATTTATAGACTTGAATTAACTACTTAAGTAGTTATTTGTAATTCAGGCTATAAATATAACAGATAAGTTAGATTAAAAATCTATGAGCACCGACAATTTAAATTCTTTTTAATTTAAACATTTAAATTCTATTTGGTATACTACTGTATAATACTTTTATTATATAATGACTGCAAACAATCCATTACTTTTCAATTAACAGTATCAATTGTATTCATAAAAATAGCCAATAATATTAAATGTTAGAATAAATCATTAAATGATACTGTACTACTGTATATATATGGCATAAATTTAATATTTGTATCATATTAGTAATAGTTTCAAGTAAAAGGACGTTTAAATAGATTAAAATAGTCTTGGTCATTTGAATACAGATATGAATAATACCTGCATTACAATATTGCTAAAATGTCTTGTTCATTTAATGTATTCTGGTTAATACAGTGACTGTATTACAGTCTGATTGTACAGTTTTGAAGCCAAAAATACAATGTAATGCAATAACTGGACGTATTTGATGAGTGAATGTATTCATGTTTCACGGATTCATTCATTCAGTGACTGATTGAGTGATTGTTGTTATGATTTGAATATCATTTGAATAATTGTTTGCAAATAATGTCAAAGAGTTTATCAGTGGATGAGATCAACACTGAGTTCTTACCACTCATTTACGACATCATCAGGAGGTGTGTATTACTTATGATAATGTGTTGATAGCAATGAATGTCTGACTGATTTGGTGTCTCATAGCTATGAACGAGATTCACATGAGTTGTCGAGTTTGGCGCAGAAGTCACTGTCGATGAGAGATCCGCAGCAGTCGGCCAATGATTGCAACACAAAGATGCAGGCATTGAGGGATCAGTTCAACCAATTCAGACAACAAGTGCTTCAAATCAATGGCATTGCCGTCACTAAAGAAGAACAACTCAAGTCTTTGGATGCGTTGAGACAACAACTTGTCATGAAAAGAGATTTACTCATCAAATACAAGAACTCGTGTCCATTTGATCCCAACAATAAGATTTGAAAAATTAAAACTCTTTTGATNTATTATTTGTATTATACAAATTATTAGTATTGAAAATTATATATATAATTTAATGTTCTATTTCTTAATAAATAATGCTTTTTATGTTGTCCTGTATTTATTTTAAGAAAAAAATAATCATTAAATTTTCTTTATAAATTTAATCTAATAATATTGTACATTAGAAGCATAAAGGTTTAAATAACAAAATTCATATAAAATTAATGAATTCATATGAAAATAATATATAGATTGATGGAAAACATATGAATTCCCATCATTCATATAAGAGTATAATAGCTACAGGTGCTCGCAATACGTAATGTGCATTTATCTCAGTATTATATCAATCATATAAATTAAGCAATTTGATTTTAATTAAAAAATAAATCTTATAAATTCTAAAAATGTGTTTATTATTTTAAAAAATATTTATATAATTACACTATAATTAAAATATTTGTCATTCGTTACCACTTACCTACAGTACAAATGTATTGTTTATTATGCTTTTGGTCAACAGATCATTTAATTCATAAAATATTTGTATAATACTGTAAGGTATAAAGCATATTTTTGAAGCAATTTATACAAAACAATTGAATATAATTTTTAGAGCAACATCACAAGATTTTTTAAATAATTAAATTACTATAAACCCAAACATACTAAATATCTGTTGATGTAAGTGATGGGAAAGTATGTAATTTGTTCCATCATTTTAGGTGAATATCCATAGAAACCGTTTCATTCACTTTCAAATCTCTACTAAAATGTTTGGCTTTAATTCTAAGGTAGGTACTCAATATTCGTAGCACACTATACAGTATTCTGTGCTAATATACCATAGATACTGTATATAGCAAAAGCATTTATTCTCTATTAACGTTAACATTACACAGATTCTGCTTACAATCATAGCGTAGGAATGTTTGGACATGTATTGCACTCTATTTACTATAGAAATCACGAGATTTACAACAATATTCTATTAGGTTATCACCTGTTAGATGATCACTGGTTTAAGTTCAGTTATATAAAATAATTCTTTAGTAAAATAAATTATTTTAATGTGAGTTAAATGAAATATTAAGAATTTAAAATAAATAAATAGAATATTATTGTTGATTATTTATAATGCTAAATATACAAAATTGTTGACTAGAATTGTAATGCATGAAAATATTGTTTTAGGGCACAGATTCATTTATCATTTATAGACTTGAATTAACTACTTAAGTAGTTATTTGTAATTCAAGTTATAAATATAACAAATAAGTTACATTTAAAATCTATGAGCACCGACAATTTAAATTCTTTTTAATTTAAACATTTAAACTCTATTTGGTATACTATAATACTTTTATTATATAATGATTGCATACAATTCATTACTTTTCAATTAACTGTATCAATTGTATTCATAAAAATAGCCAATAATAATGTGAAATGTTAGAATAAATTATTAAATGATACTGTACTACTGTATATATATGGCATAAATTTAATATTTGTATCATATTAGTAATAGTTTCAAGTAAAAGGACGTTAAAATAGATTAAAATAGTCTTGGTCATTTGAATGCAGATGTGAATAATACCTGCATTATAATATTGCTAAAATGTCTTGTTCATTTAATGTATTCTGTAACAGAATTTCTGTTTGTACTGTATGTGTGTATTTGTAATACAGTGACTGTATTACAGTCTGATTGTACAGTTTTGAAGCCAAAAATACAATGTAATGCAATAACTGGACGTATTTGATGAGTGAATCTATGAGTGTTTCACGGATTCATTGATTCAGTGACTGATTCAGTGATTGTTGTTATGATTTGAATATCATTTGAATAATTGTTTGCAAATAATGTCAAAGAGTTTATCAGTGGATGAGATCAACACTGAGTTCTTACCACTCATTTACGACATCATCAGGAGGTGTGTATTACTTATGATAATGTGTTGATAGCAATGAATGTCTGACTGATTTGGTGTCTCATAGCTATGAACGAGATTCACATGAGTTGTCGAGTTTGGCGCAGAAGTCACTGTCGATGAGAGATCCGCAGCAGTCGACCAATGATTGCAACACAAAGATGCAGGCATTGAGGGATCAGTTCAACCAATTCAGACAACAAGTGCTTCAAATCAATGGCATTGCCGTCACTAAAGAAGAACAACTCAAGTCTTTGGATGCGTTGAGACAACAACTTGTCATGAAAAGAGATTTACTCATCAAATACAAGAACTCGTGTCCATTTGATCCCAACAATAAGATTTGAAAAATTAAAACTCTTTTGATACCTCTTTGAACTAAATGTCTAAATGTCTGCAATAATGAAGTCCAATATATTGAACATTTTCCTCTCAAAACGCTGTCTAAGTGTGGCTTCAAATTTGAGACCATTCTTGAGACGGAGGAAGAGGTCCACGAATAAGACGTTTTGGTATTTCCACGGTTCGGATCTCTTCGAAGAGTCTACTTTTCGTGGTAACCAAACGTATGATGACAACAATAGCTCTGAAATAATGTCCAGAAAACAATTATCCGATAATATTATGAAAAATTCTTACCATATATTGAGAGAGAGTTTAAAACACGAGTTTCCCCTCAAAACCAAACTTTACATTTTGGACGCAATGTCTGTTATATACGGATCCGATGCCAAGAATACCATCAATTTGTTTGACATTCTTAGGCCTCAAATCACTTTCGAGTTACATAAACATAATTTCTTTGTTTTAAACCAAATCCTGTATTTGAGTTCAAATATCAGTACAGAAAATAGAGACGACTTTTGCTTTTTACTCAACACTATGATCAACAAAATTGAAGATTATTTCGTCAATGACTTCCCCAGTGATGAACAGATAGGATCAACTGATATTGCAGTCATGTGTCACTCATTGTTTAAATTAAAAGCTAAGTTCAAAACAAATGATATCTTATATAAACTTTCAGACATTGTTTCCGAAGATATTAAGTGCAAGCGATTGAATAAAACACACGTTCTTTCAATCGTCAAATACATGAGATTTAATGAATTCAATGACCAAAAACTTGTCCAATCAGTCAAACACTATATTGAAAGCGAATCCAAGAATTTTTCATTCGCAGAATGCGCTCATTATTTGGCATTTTTTGCAAACATTTGTCTCTATGACGCCGATGTCTGGCACTTATTAGTGGATCAAAGAGGCGATCATTTGCTTGAAAATTGTTTCTCTGAATCTGATCCAAAGACAATTCGCTGTAAGGATTTGTCTCGATTTCTGTGGTCTGTCGCCTCAGTTGACTACAAATTTAGCGAACAAATGAGCGAATGTGTTGTCAAGTTAATGGAAAGACTACTTTCATCTGATTTTAAAATGTATCCTCATTTTCTTATCGATTGCTTTAAATCATTAATAATATTAGGAATATATCCGCAAAATCTTCTCAACCAAACGCTAGACTCTAAGTATTGGTTAAAATGTATGTCGAATTCGGATCGAAACAAAGTGCCGAAAGATATCTACTTTATTCTCGAGTCGACAGCTATTGAAAGACCTGATATCAAGTTCGTGAGGAAATCTCTGTTGTATTCGTTAGCCAAGGAAATGAAGCACAATATTACTCACGAGTCAAGACATCGACCAAAACTTGTCGAGTATTTCAAATGGATTAACGATAACATAGATGTCATCAAATCTGTTCCACAATTCAATTACACTCTTCAACACATCGGAATCGCTTCCATTATAGTGAATGGTATCTCATTAGAAGTAATTGACTCATCCGTTGCATTGGATTCCAATCGATTGAATGGTTTAATGGCAACGAAGATAAGACAAATGGACATTAAGAATATTCCTCATCGGTTAATTCATAATTTAAATGATTTGAAGCAATATTTATTACAAAATGATTAATTCTGTTTGATTATAGATTTATAGGGAAAATAGGCTACATATGAAAATAACTTTATTTTAAATGGTTTTGGAAACTAATATTCTTGTACAACTTTATTTTAGAATATACCTGTATATAATAACTCTATATGACCTGTATGCTTTATTTCATTAAACTGTAAACTTGTTTTAATAAACAAATTATCACTAATTAATAGCACGGAAAATATGTTTAAATTGAATCAATTGGTGATAACCTTGTGTTGGATGAGTCACTCATCATGACTGACAGTGTTGTGTGGATTAGTGTACAGTATATTGTATACAGCATTAAATGCATTCAAATGATGCGCTTTTGGTTTATGAGTCAAGCATTAAGTGAATGAATGATTGCATTGAAAGTCAATACAAATGTTGTAATGATTTGAATGTCTAAATAAAGTGACAGTTTAGTGACAAATGAGTAGAAATGATGGTTAAAATAAAGAAGAATTTGTTGGATTACGTGAAGACAGTCGACCACAACATCTCTCTGTCGATCTACCGGTTCGGTGGCAAACATATCGGCGCCCACTGGCCATCATATCAGTTGACACTTCGGGCGTTGGAGTACTCATGTCATGGCATCCCATGGTTTGCCGTCGCTATCATCTCGCTATACGTGGTCCCCAACAACAAAAGTGTGGCCCAACTCTTAGCCGGTCTGCTGCTGGACGTGATATGCGTGGCCATCATGAAGGCGACGACACGGCGTCGACGGCCGGCATATGCCCGACAGGACGACCAGCTCGCGGTGATGGGTCCGGACAAACACTCCCTGCCATCCGGTCACTGCTCCAGAGCTACATATGTGGCCCTCTTCTGCGGCAATCACTCGCTCCTATCGTTACTCATATGGATGTGGTGTCTGTGTGTCTGCGCCTCGAGACTACTTCTCGGTCGACACCATCTCTTGGATGCAGTGATCGGCGTATTCTTGGGTTATCTTATATTCTGCGTTCAGTTCATTATTTTCACGCCAATTGATTCACTGCTGTTGTGGACAATCAGTGCCTTATTTAATGTCGCCTTTTCTGATACCAATGATTTTGATTAACTCTAATACTCTTTACTTTGATTACCATATTATATGTAATTGTCTTTCATTTAATACACTATAATATGTCAAGTATTTCACTAATAGTTAGCAATCATTTCAGTTAAACTAATCAATGAAATGATTGACAACTTTTGAAATTATGTTTTCTTTCTATAATTTTAATCTTAGAAAGTGTTTATTAATTGAAAGTTTTTGTAAATTTTACTTATTATTTGTTGGACTGGTTTTAAACATTTGAATGTATAATACGGAGAGTTTTATAAATAATAAATACTGTAGTATAACATGTTTGAATTTCTATATTAAAATTATTTAAAGTTTAATATTAGAATGCTTGGTATTACCAACTTGGTACAGTATACCTGTATACTATACAGTATATCATATGTATTTATATTTAAATATGGTTTACGGTAATATATTAAATTTAATAAAGATTGAAAATTCTGTATAATAGCTTTGTAACCACAAAGTTAAAAAATTTATACAAAAAAATACTTTAAATGAAACTGATTGCTAATACAGTTATTAAATATTTTGCAAACATTGATTTGACCTTATACCTATAATATAGGTCCTATATTAAACCATTTTCCTAATGTTTTCCGAAAGCATTATTGAAAAATATTGTTTACATAAAGAAACTATTAGTTACAATCTGAGTGAATTTGAATTGAATAGGTCCAATTTTTTTATAGAAGTGGTATGTTATAATTACATAATTACAGTAGAAAGTTTTTTATTTTAGATTTAAGCAAAATTTCTATATGATAAGTACACGGAATCGGAAAATATGAATGTTAACTTATCAGTGATTATATTTTATCTTACAAGTATATTACGTATTAATAGGTATTTTAAATGACTATTAAATCTTAGAAATATTTCTTTTAGGATTATAAAATGTCTAATTGTTGTAATCATAAATATGTTTTTTAATCATCTATCTATTAATTATATTGAAAATATAAAGACATTTATCAAAACAGAACGTATTTATAATATTTATAGCTTTTTATCTTAAAAGCATTTTCAAGAGAACCGTTCAAAATGTCATTTCCCCTATAAATAGCACGAAAATAAGAACCACTCTCTAAATGGTTCATCAATTGTGATGAATGACCACATCATATGTGATCAAATCGGATGTTTTATTCAAAGCAAACTTATTTTAGACATTAATAATTGAGTCGGCGATCAAAATACTAATTTCTTGATAAATATGTTAAACAAAAACATTAATCACTTGTTAGATAATTGTCCACTACTTACCGTAAGCTTACAACGAATTCATATTTAAGCCGATAATGATTCAAATATTGAATTATTGCAATTTTGCAGTCAGTCGGACTGTAGTTATCTGACAATGAATTTCTATTATGTTTTTATAACTAAATGCTTAATAATTGTATTCTTTAGACATAATGTGGCAGAAGGTAAGCATTTTCTAATTGTGTCCAATGAATGCATAATGAGTTGACAACTATGCAAATCACTTGTAGTGCCGGTTCCGCCTTTGGTTTCTTCAAACAATATCATGAAATTAATTATTAAGACATATCTTAACCAACTATTAGAAGCAAATGAATTAAATGAATCACATCTAAGGAATAAATTGTCATCTTTAAGGTAAACTTAGGTTTAAATTATAAAGTTATACAAAACTATATAAATTTCATGTCCATTAGCGAGTATATTGCAGCACATCCTGCACTACATCAGAGGTATCTTTGGGTTGGACCCAAACCACCGTTTGATTATGACCCCGATTACAGTCAAGTATTTAATTACAGTTTTATCATTATTTAGAACTTTTTTATACAAAAGTCGAATTGATAATTATTAATTTTACAGTACTAGTACAGTATATAAATTAAAGTTTTTAATGAAGCCATTCATTATAATATTTCAATTCTTAGTTTCTATTATCAATCTCTAAAGTTTAGATTCTAAACCAAAGACTTGTAGCGACTGGTTATGAAAACTAAGAGTTATTACTACATTACTGTATATTTATATTACTAGTAAGCGATAGAATTTGATTAGATAAAGGTTGATTTGGGTTTATTTCAGTTGTTTTGTTTTTTAATTGCAGAATCTTAATCCTTAAGAAAATTTAACTTTGTTTCTAGCAGAATCAATATACTGTTTTGTATATCTTGAGTAATTGAGCCTTGTTTCATTAATTTCAGTCAAAACAAAAGGGATACTCTGAAACAGCGGACGAACAGCAACAGCAGAATATAAGGAAACGTAATTCTGGTGAAAATGAACAGTTCCCGTCTGAAGAGATATGTAAAACTACCCGTCAATGGGAACAGGTTTGTCACCATTTTTATGGGCATTTAATTGACAAGTTATTTATTTAAATAAAAATCTAAATAATTATGAAATAATTAATGTCTATAGGTGAACACAACACATGATTTGTATGATAATAAAGTAGAAGTGGTTCAGGAAGAGGAACTCCAGCAGTTTGTCTTTTCTTACCGGTGCACTAATCTTAAGGGTATCCTAATAAGTTATTAATATTAAATTCCATTAACATTAAATGGAATTCATTTATACATTTACATTATTTTTAAAATGTATTCATTGCATAAACATAGGCCAGTGTTTAGGAATATCGCCGCTCTATCACAGCGAATGTACCGAAAGGAATGGCTGGATGTATATGTACTACAAACAGGCCAATAACAAACCCCCGCAATGGGGTTATGTATCAGGTATTATATTATTTTCATATCACTAGCAATTTAATTTAAATGCAATTTGATTATCATTTGTGTGCCTACCAGCCCCCCATCACTGTGCCTGCAAACTTCAGCCTAAATTCATTCCAACGGTTGCCACAGAAGAAAATTAATTAATTAATGAAATACTGGAAGTGATTAAAGAATACACTTAAATATGAATGCTTTATATAATTATTAATTCAGTTGTTTTTCTTTTAAAATAATATTAATTAACTTTAAGTACTTTGAAAAATAAATATATGAAAGAATGAAATTAAGTATCATATGTATTTTGAGTTAATTAATATTGGATTTATTGCTACTATATTTATTTAAAATATCATACAAATTGATCCGCATTTAACCAAAACTTTATTTGCTATTATATAATCAGTAGAAAAATGTCATTAATTAAAATTCAAATATAAAATATGTTAAAAAAGGCTCATTTGTGGGTATTGTATTGTGTGCCATAATTGTTTGGTTGAAGTGTCTTATTCAAATCCATAATTTTCATGCATTCATCCATTTCCTCCTTTTCTGTCAATAAAAGTGGTTTTAAATTCAATTGTGGGATACGAAGGATGACCGAAATCCAAAGCATAATCATTGCGAGTCCGCAGTATAAGTATGTTATTGTACCTAAAAGTTGATTATAAAAGAATAAATTAGTATAACTATAACTTGTAAACTCTATAAAACAAATCTTACAAATCCTATATAATTGTAATGATTCATATTGAGTGACATCGGAAGTGGTGGCGACAAAGTCTCCCAAACCGACAGTTGTAAGACTGATATAACAATAATAGATAGCGTCTAAGAAAGACCACTCTTTCTCCATATAAGAGAACAGAAACGCCGGGAATATTAATATCAATAAGAGTAAAGTGATGGTTACAATCAACACATGTAGTACTCGTATGAAAAAGTCTCGAGTGTTTTGGAAGTGAGAGGAAATGGTTCTGATGAGCCATTTCTCAAATATCCTGATCGGACCGTTCTTTAGAAGGGATACTATTATTGACAGAAATACTAGAGTGAAGGGAATGGCAACGCATGAGAATATCAGGCAAAACACTTTGCCCTCCACAGTGATGGGAGTGACATGACCATAACCTATTGTGGTCACTACACTCGTCACAAACATCAAACTCGAAGTGAACTCCCAATTGGAATATTCTGTCGGAATATTTGATGACAACATCTCTGACTTTTGGCTCTTTTGTCGCGCTTTTGTCTCACTTTTAGAATAGTATCCAAATTTGGATTCTTTTGTATCACTTTTATATTCTTTGATATGACTGTCCGGTTTATCGGTTATAGGATTAATACTCTTTGGGGTAACTTCTTGTGGCGGATGCGTCTGAGAGACCTTCTGGTTGTGGCGTTCACTCTGTCGAAGAATTTGGTTGAGTTGATGTAAATTGACTCCACTGTCCAGAGATTTAATTACTGACTCGACAAACGCATCGAGCGATTCGGCTGTCAATACAAATAATTTATTATAATATTATAGAGTATATGAGAGATTTAGCTAAAGCTATCGCTTATACCATCAACACATGGATGTTTGGCCAGAAATGTCTGTTGCGTTCGCAGCAATTGGTCTCTTATCTGGAACTCTGCCTTCTGTTCAAAGAGTGAGAAGACTGAGGCGCCCAACAGAATGAGGAGGACATAGATTATGAGGAATAGGATCAGAAGGAAGTGATGCGGCGATGAGATGTAGTTGCGATACACTTTGTTGTCATCGGAGTTGGTGTCCGACACGTAACTCGATTGGGAAGAACTCGCATTGAAACTGTTGTCTCCAATCAGTATCTGGTAATCGTTGCCATTAGTTGTTTTCAAATTATTTCTATTGTCTGGTGAATGAGTTGCATTTGGTTCTGTCTTTGGTTTATTTTCAGCCATTTTAACAATATTTTTGAAGAATTAAATTTAAATTACAAGTAAAACTAAATAAACTAAAACATCAATCGGGTAAAAATGTACGGAAAAAGTTGAACGAAGTTTAGCAAAAAAGCACAACAAATTAAATACAATCACTAAAATGATAATACATTTTACAACAATTATAGTGAAGTAAACTGAAAGTTCTTAAAGTCATATAAAACTTGGTTAGAGATGTATAACACGGCGTTCGGTTGAGTCTCACTTCACCCATAGCTTACAAATGAATGTCCAAATTGACAGATATATTGGCAACACATAAAAGCACAACAATATATATAATGATACAATGATATGATTAAATCAAATCACTTGAACCACACAATGAATTTAAAACACTATAATTAACAAGTTGTTCACAATATATAGGTTTGGGTCCAACCAATTGAAGACACTTTTGGTATCACTATCGACTCCTTCTGTAAAAATAGAAATTAAAATCTATTTATTTACTCGTATTTCTAGTCGAAGCCAAACTTTATACTAAAGATAATAAACTTGTTCTTCAAAAGACAAACTCTTATCATAAGCACTGTATTGGTCTCAAACTCTCACACAATCACATTATTAGCGTATGGGCACAGTTGGTGTGACTCTGACTTAGCTCTCAACAATTCTGATAACATTTACATTCATTTTAATTCCTATTATTGCTAATCAAATGCTTAATAACTAAATAAATCATTAATAGAATATACAACAACAAGCAACTATTTCAACTATAAATTATCAACAGATCCATTGTTCACAAGATTATTTGTTGCAGACATTTATAATTTATAGCATACAATAAGTTACTTAACATGCTCAATTTTTGACGTAACATAACAATTTAAGCATTATAAATTAATGGTAAAGGTTTTTAAAATTTTATGAAATAATATCAAAAACAGAAATTTACACTTAATAATCAGTATTAACAAATACAGCACTGTACTGGTAGTCTAATATAAACAGTTATTCGCTTAAATTAGTTAAGTTTTATAAAACAAGAGTAATTTCATATATACAGTAATCATAAAGCTGTTATGTTGAAAAAATGATTTCGTAATTCAAAACACAATCAAAATTACTTTTTTATTTATCACATAAGAGATAAAATAAGTTTCAATGATGTCATTAATGAACACAACTGATAGTAATTAATAAAAATATTTTACACTCAAGAGTAGTGATCGTTTACTCAAACAATTCATACAGTAACCTGGAATATAGTAACATTTTAAATTATAAACTTACTCTTTGAATATTTTAAATTTTAATAAACAATATAATAATTATATCTATCAACTAAATATAATTGTGTTGTTTACCGTATTTGTAAATGTATACAAATCAATGTAAAGGTATATGACTGTTTATTTGACATAAAAGTTTATTTATTAAATAAAATTCTTTGAAAGTCCAGACTCTTATCGCAATTATAATGTACAGCTATATTTCTGCTATAACTTATAAGCAACACTTCAATTCATTTGTGGCATTAGAAGTGGAAAAATTTTATTTAAATAAACATTTAGTTTGGAGTCAATTCAAAGATCGGGGCCGTTATAGGGAGGGCTAAACTTAAACGAATTGGTTTCATAATATCAGTGCCATGAAGGACAACCTAATGACCATTCATTTAATACCACAATCATTTTCTATTCCCATTATTATCCTTATAATATCCACAAGTTTTTGTTCCATGTTTTAGAATATATTATATACAGTATACAAAAATCTCGAAATAAATATATTTAATCTGATTGTGGTTTCCCTCTTATATGAAAGGAATATCTTTTCGAGAATTTACTCTTAAGCAATAAAATTATAAAATATTACTACATTTGATATTTCAAAAAATATTGTATATTGATTTCAAAGAATTTATCCGTAAAAATTAAAAAAAAACATTTTAATTCATTCACTTATTGAAGTCACAAGCATTATTGTGATAAGGGGTCACTGTATGTGATAAACAATATTATCTTAGATATTTGTTTATCATTTAAAATCCTTAATAATACTGACCAACAGTTTACTGACAATTTGTGAGTGAGTGAGTGAGAGAGAGAGAGAGAGAGAGAGAGAGAGAGATTTCTTGTTCAGAGAATTTCATTTTAAAACACTATAATTAAGAGTACTGTAGGTATTAATAAATAAGCATCCAACTTTATAAAATTATCCAAGTACATAATTGTACAGAATATTATATTCTGAGAAAAAACGTAGGAAAACAATTTTACTTGTTTTTAATCCTCAGTTCAATGATCAACAAATCAATATTATTATTGATTGTTTATAAATTATAAAGGTAAACTTCTACTGTATTAATATAAACTTATATAGAATACATTATTACAGTATATGTATGTACATTATTTTAAGTACCGGTACAGTATTGATAATACACATAATTGGTGAGTTTAAAACAAATATCATAGTCTAAAAAGTTGCGAATAACTTACGAACCCTACAAATAATATCAAATATGTAATAAAAATACCGATTCTTAGCTTATTTAAGTTGTTAGATGTATTTTTAAGGTCTAACATTAGTTAAAATGTTAAATAAATTCACAGCCGAATAAATACTATATCTCTACAGTATTATTTGTATGATCTAACATCCAGTGCAGTGTAAAGTAAGATTAACTTATCGTACTCAATTATTAATAATGTAATGTGTGTTGAATTTATAATTACTGTATTGCCAAATACACGTCGTGTTAGTATCTATATTTGACCATAAACCTATTACTGACAATTAAGGTTATTTTATTGATACTCTTATAAAAACCTAGAATGCATTTGAATAATTTGCATCCAAACAATTCTATTTACAGTTAAATAATAAAGTACTATTAATATAATACAGTATTCGCTTACAGTTATTAGAATTAGCAAGGGTACCAGGAATTAGAAAGTAGCTTTCCCTGCATTGCAATTGTAGTGAGTAATGCAGTGAAGTGTGAGTGTGTTGTGCATAGGAGTGCGTATTGAGTGCATGACAGTATGACGTGTAATAATGCAATGCATTGCAAACATATGACTGCTTTGACTGCAAACTGTAATCATCAGTCAATTGAATGACATTTTGTTGTGCTTTCAAAGCATTGGTCAGTCCGTTGTCAACACATCCAACACATCCCACAACACATCCCACTAGTGATGGCCAGAGAGAGGACTCACGAGTTCTTCTCGACGGTCAAGTCCATTGAAGGCAAACCTCAGTATATGAACAATGAGTTGCGGTCCCGAAGAACTCACAACAAGTGGTCCAACGGATCCGTTGCTAATTCACTACAATCTTCGCCTCATTACAAGACTTACGTGCAGTTCATGAGAGGCTCGCGATCTGTGGCCAGAGATCTGTTCGCGACATATCAGAAGTTGGAGAAAATCAATATCTTGGCCCAGAAGAAGACGATCTTCGACGGCGAGGAGGCCTCTCGAGAGTTGAATGAATTGGTGTATATCGTGAAACAGGACATCACTTCACTGAACCAACAGATCGAGTCTTTACGTCAGCAACAGTTACAACAACTGCATCAACAGAATAGCGCCAACATTGAGAACCACTCGAAGAATGTGGTGCTCACTCTTCAGCACCAGTTGGCCTCCATTAGCAATAACTTTAAGAACACTCTTCAGCTAAGCAACAGTTACAACAACTGCATCAACAGAATAGCGCCAACATTGAGAACCACTCGAAGAATGTGGTGCTCACTCTTCAGCACCAGTTGGCCTCCATTAGCAATAACTTTAAGAACACTCTTCAGCTTAGGACTCAAGTGAGACATCCATTGATGTAATGAATTAATTGTCACTAAATATAATCCTTTGGTGCAGAATATGGCTCAACAGAAGCTCAGGAGAGAACAGTTCACGACATCGGCGGTAATGCCATCGCACGCCAACTCAACAGTCATTGATTTGAGCGACGATTTGGTGGGTAATCGGGAAGACGACGAACGAAGACAACAGAAACAACTGCTTATATACGAAGACCAGAGCAACGACTACTTGGAGGAGAGAGCGTCGACCATGCAGTCGATTGAGTCGACAATTGTCGAGTTGGGAACAATCTTCACGCAATTGGCGACAATGGTTCAGCAACAGGAAGAGATGATCACCAGAATCGACGCCAATGTGAACGACGTGTCCCTCAACGTGGAGGCCGCCCACCAGTCACTGCTTCAGTACTTCTCGTCCGTCACTAACAATCGATGGCTTATATTAAAAGTGTTCGCAATTCTCTTCGTATTCTTCCTATTATTTGTCGTTTTATTGTCTTAATTATAGTTATTGTTAATTATTTTGCAATTCTACTCATATTTATATACATTGTATTAAATAAGTTTTTAATCAATTGGTGTTTCAAACACTTTATCACAACAAATGACACAACATTGCAATTATTGAAATCATTGCAACTATTTATAGCCTTTTAATAATAATTGAGTTTATATTATAGTTAAAACCATACAATTTTGTTATACAGTATTCATAGAAAGTTAAATTTAACCTATTTTTCAATACATTTTTCTATATTTTCATTATTTTGCTTTTATTTATACCTATTCTTATACAAAGTGCTGAATTGTGTTGATTGTTGACATGACCAGGGTCAATGATTATACTGTACTGATTACAGGTAGACTAATGGCAGTTGGTGTGCCATATATTTGGGTAAATGACATTAACTTATTCAATTTATGCTATGATGTAAGGCATGGGAGGGATGGCATGAAAGCGCATGACTTATCAGTGTTTCAAAAGTGTCAACACAAGTGCTGTTAACATTTGATGCAATATTTGGTCACTTGATTCAATCGGTGATACCTGTAGTGTACGGTAAGTGTCCAGTTTAGATGTGACTGCAATGGACACGTGTATCATCACATCCACGATACTCTCATGTCTGGTATCCTTCCTATACGTGGGATCTCTATATTGTTGGCCAAAACAAACTCATCGGTAAGTCTTTAGCTAACAGTCAATGTTTGATTCATTTGAAACTAATGGTTAGTTTATAACCAATTAGTGATAATCCGGCGACAATAAAGCGGCGTTTTGTCAGTGTTTTCGGTGCAATACTTTTGTCGACAATTGTTTTAATTGTATTCAATGGCGATCACAGTATCGGGAGTTTGGCCGTCAGTTTGGGTCTGTTTTGGCCCCAAGACATGACATCAACTCAATTGATATTAAATTGCATTTTAATACCATTACTGCAAACAAGTGTACTATTTATGGGTCCAATAGTTGTTAGTTTAATGCAATCCAAAGACTTTTACTTCAATTATCGAAATATCTATTCAATAGACTTAATAGTAATCCGTAATTACATGATAGCGCCGATCACTGAAGAGCTCATCTTCAGAGGTGTGTTGAGTACTCTTCTGGTGAAGTGTTGGTCCCTCCGATCAACTCTAATCATGAGTTCCCTGTTATTTGGTTTCTCTCATTCACATCACTATATCTTTGAGATCAATGACATGCGAAGAGTGACGGCACGCAACTACGGACCAGCACTGGAACAGATGACATACACGACACTGTTCGGGATGTACGCCTCTGTCGTCTACTTCAAGTCCCGGCTCATCATATCTCCCATTCTGGTCCACTCCTTCTGCAATCTCATGGGTTTCCCAGACTTAGGAGCCATCACTTCATCCAAACACACCTTCGCTCTCACTCTCACGGGATTTCTTTTATGGCTCTTAAGTGTCTTTTATGTTTACTCTAATCTCTAAATCCATTATAATAGCCATCATTTGTACGATTAATTCATACAATTATGTCATTAAAACATATTTATTGAACAAATTGTGTGTTAATTGCATGAATGGTTCACTACTATAGCATAGGGGCTATGGCTATGTTTGTCATTCACTTATCGGTATTCGTATAAAACAGTAATGTTTTCAATGAATGCAATGTTTGCATGCATTGCATGACTCTATCGCATGACATGTGATTCAATTGAATCCAACTCTTGAGAAAGTGTTTCAAAGTGGTGTCCATTATCTTCTCGCCATACCATACAACCACTGCATCCACTATAAGATGGCGTCGAGAGTGGTTTACTTGAATCGATTCATGTCTTCGGCCAAACTTCTTAAACCAAACTCTTATCTGTGTTTGCATTCAACGAGTGTTCGGTCGATGTCTTCGTATTGTCTTCGGTATGATTGGAGAAAAGGACATCATTTGAGACATCGAAGTGAATGTGTTTTGCAAAATGTCCAGACATTGAGTCTTAGTTTGAATCCAATGAGACATAAGTCTAATAATAATAATAAACCTGAAGATAATCCCGAAGTGACTGAGGAAGAAGTGTCTGAAGAACTCGACCGACTTATGGAAGACAATCAAAGGACAGCCTCTTTGGCAGCCATTACTGTTCCGGAGGAATGGTCTGAAGTGCCTGTCATTGCAATTCATAGGAATCCTGTATTTCCGCGATTTATCAAAATAATCGAGATTTCAAACCAATCTCTTATGGAAAGTATGAGACGTATAGTGAAACTGAATCATCCGTTTGTCGGCATTTTCATGACTAAAGACTCGTCCAAAGACTCGGAAGTCGTCGACACATTAGAAGAGTTGCATTCTGTCGGCACTTTCGCTCAAATCCATGAAATGCAAGACTTGGGATCAAAACTAAGACTTATTCTTATGGCTCACCGAAGGATCAAAATTGTGCGACAAATCACAGATGAAAGCGAGAAGAAGTCGACAAAACCTGCGGACAAAGTGACGCGAAAATCAATTCGCAAAAGGCGTTCATCTAATGGCGTTAAAGTAGAAAAAGAGTTGCCGTCTAATGACATATTTGTGAGCAAAGAACCAGTTCTTGCTGTTGAGGTCGAGAACTTGAAGGACGAGCCGGTGGTCATGAATGAAGAGATCAAAGCATTGACACAAGAAATTGTTAAAACTATTCGCGACATAATATCAATGAATCCACTCTATCGCGAGTCAATCCTCCAGATGATCCAATCGGGACAGCGAGTGATCGATAATCCCAATTTCCTGTCAGATTTGGGCGCATCCCTGACGGGCGCCGATCCCAATGAACTCCAAGAGATACTCAACGAGACAAATGTCTCGAAACGATTGTATCTATCGTTAAATCTATTGAAAAAGGAGTACGAGTTGAGTAAATTGCAGCAAAAGATCGGCAAAGAAGTGGAGGAGAAGGTTAAGCAACAGCACAGGAAGTATATGCTCTTCGAACAGCTCAAAGCCATTAAGAAAGAGTTGGGTCTCGAGAAGGACGACAAGGACGCCATCGAAGAGAAGTTTAGGGCGAAGATTAAAGATCTAACGGTTCCTCAACACGTCATGGAAGTGATTGATGAAGAGCTGAATAAGTTGTCGTTTTTGGACAACCATTCGTCCGAATTCAGTGTAACCCGTAATTACTTGGATTGGCTCACATCCATGCCATGGGGTCTGTCCACCGATGAGAACCTGGATATCGCAAAGGCTTCTAAAGTGCTCGACGACGACCACTACGGTATGGATGACGTGAAGAAACGCATTCTCGAGTTCATTGCTGTCAGTAAACTGAAGGGTACGACTCAGGGAAAGATACTTTGCTTTCACGGACCACCCGGTGTCGGCAAAACAAGTATTGCTAAGTCTATTGCTAAGGCTCTCAATAGAGAAGTATGTCTTAAATTGAATTACTAAATAAAATTAGATATTAACTCTCATTTGAATGCATAGTATTTAAAATTAGATATTAACTCTCATTTGAATGCATAGTATTTCAGGTTTAGTGTGGGAGGGATGACAGACATCGCAGAAATTAAGGGTCACAGACGTACATACGTGGGCGCAATGCCCGGCAAAATAATACAGTGCCTTAAGAAAACTAAGAGTGAGAACCCATTGGTGCTTATCGATGAAGTGGACAAAATAGGTCGTGGCTATCAGGGCGACCCCTCCGCTGCTTTACTCGAACTTTTAGATCCCGAACAAAACGCAAACTTTTTAGACTATTATTTAGACGTTAACACAGATTTGTCTAAAATATTGTTCATTTGTACGGCCAATGTGTTGGACACCATTCCTGAACCACTTAGGGATCGAATGGAAATGATTGAAGTGTCCGGTTATGTGGCTGAAGAGAAGGTCGCCATTGCCGAGGTCTGCCTTTTTATATCGTATTAATGGTAAATAGAGTTCATGAAAGTCTTGTCCTATTTTTATAGCGATATCTCATACCTCAAGCGCATAACCTGACGGGTCTTGACAATGAAAAGGCTTTCATAACACCAAATGCTTTGCAAACTCTCATCAAATTTTATTGTCGAGAGAGCGGAGTTAGAAATCTTCAGAAACATATCGAAAAGGTATTCAAGTTTTTGCACAAAATTAGGGATTTTTATAGAATTATTAAATGAACTTTTGCTATGAAATTGTCATTTGATTAGATAATGAGGAAAAGTGCTCTTCAAATTGTGAATGGAGTGACACATGCAGTCAATATTGATGTCCCGAATCTACAAGATTTTGTTGGCAAACCTCTGTTCACTCACGACCGTATGTACACTGAGACGCCTCCCGGAGTGGTGATGGACACAGATTTGTCTAAAATATTGTTCATTTGTACGGCCAATGTGTTGGACACCATTCCTGAACCACTTAGGGATCGAATGGAAATGATTGAAGTGTCCGGTTATGTGGCTGAAGAGAAGGTCGCCATTTCCGAGGTCTGCCTTTTTATGTCGTATTAATGGTAAATAGAGATAATGAAAGTCTTGTCCTATTTTTATAGCGATATCTCATACCTCAAGCGCATAACCTGACGGGTCTTAACAATGAAAAGGCTTTAATAACACCAAATGCTTTGCAAACTCTCATCAAATTTTACTGTCGAGAGAGCGGAGTTAGAAATCTTCAGAAACATATCGAAAAGGTATTCAAGTTTGTGCACAAAATTAGGGATTTTTATAGAATTATTAAATGAACTTTTGCTATGAAATTGTCATTTGATTAGATAATGAGGAAAAGTGCAGAAGTTTAACACTTACCTCACTGTGTACGTCAGTTATAACTACAGGGCTTAGATGTTCTAAAACAACCGTTTGGAGACAAGTGAGTGCTGGCATACATGTGACTCTGCGGAGGGCCTCACCACTACCGGTTGGCGTGGACTGCGATGGGCGGCTCGACTCTCTTTATAGAAACGGCTAAATTGAAGCGATTGGTAGCTAAGAAGTCGGATACCGATCGTGAAAGTGAAGGTCATCTGCAACTGACGGGCCATTTGGGAGATGTGATGAAAGAAAGCGCTAAAATTGCTTATTCTTTCGCGAAGTCATTCCTCTTGGAATTGGATCCAAACAATGGTGTGCTTCAGAATACAGACATTCACCTCCATGTGCCAGAAGGGGCCACACCTAAAGACGGTCCCAGTGCCGGCTGCACAATGGTTACGGCACTGCTCTCTCTGGCCCTCAACCAACCCGTCAAACAAAACTTTGCGCTCACAGGAGAGCTCTCACTCACCGGTAAAGTACTGCCCGTCGGAGGCATTAAAGAGAAGATAATCGCCGCTAAGAGAGTGGGCGTCGACTGCATCTGTTTGCCAGAAGAAAACAAAAAGGATTTTTCAGATTTACCACAATTTATAACAGAAGGCATAACCGTTCACTTTGTCTCCCATTATAAAGACATTTTCAATATAGCATTCAACTATTGATTTTTGTCATCATTATTATGATTTGTACGAAATTTATATGAAAATGATTAGATAAATAATATAAAATTGTTTGAGATATTGTATTAGTGATTAAATGACTGAATAAATTTTACCTATTTTATACCAATGCTAAAATATGATATGATATGAGCAAACTTGAAGGTTTTGACTAACATTTCTAAATTATACAAGATAAATTCATTCTATAGTTATAAGAATAGTTCAAATTGTGAAGTTTTTAGTCTAGAACCTTATGGAATATTTCACTTTGCAATTATTTTTATATTATGTGAAGAGTTATCTACTGTAGTTATCCAGATCATTGATAATTACGAATTAATTTTCTATTTACATAACCGTAATTAAATAGTATTGTATATCAATAATTCCGTTTTATTAATATTTTTACTGTAAAACAAAATGAAACACAATAGCACAAAAGTGTTTATGAATAATTTAGTGAAAGAATTTTGTGTTTATTCATTTCTTATCTCTCATAGAAACAGAAGTTCAGGATTGGGTCTAAAGGATTCAACAATGTTTTTGACTTACNTTGCCAGAAGAAAACAAAAAGGATTTTTCAGATTTACCACAATTTATAACAGAAGGCATAACCGTTCACTTTGTCTCCCATTATAAAGACATTTTCAATATAGCATTCAACTATTGATTTTTGTCATAATTATTATGATTTGTACGAAATTTATATGAAAATGATTAGAAAAATAATATAAAATTGTTTGAGATATTGTATTAGTGACTAAATGACCGAATAAATTTTACCTATTTTATACCAATGCTAAAATATGATATGATATGTATGAGCAAACTTGAAGGTTTTGACTAACATTTCTAAACTATACAAGATAAATTCATTCTATAATTATAAGAATAGTTCAAATTGTAAAGTTTTTAGTTTCTAGAACCTTATGGAATATTTGACTTTGCAATTATTTTTATATTATGTCAAGAGTTATCTACTGTAGTTATCCAGATCATTGATAATTACGAATTAATTTTCTATTTACATAACCGTAATTAAATAGTATTGTATATCAATAATTCCGTTTTATTAATATTTTTACTGTAAAACAAAATGAAACACAATAGCACAAAAGTGTTTATGAATAATTTAGTGAAAGAATTTTGTGTTTATTCATTTCTCATCTCTCATAGAAACAGAAGTTCAGGATTGGGTCTAAAGAATTCAACAATGTTTTTGACTTACAAGTTAAGTGTAGAGAAAAATGTTCTGTTTTTGTTAAACATTAAGTTAAATTATAGTGAATATTATTTAACAAACGTCCACTTGAATTGTTATAATTTATTTTAGTAATGTTTCCAATTCAAATGGTCAAGATTGTAGACTTGCACTTTAAACAAAATTTTTTTTAATGAACTGTATTCATTACTTCAGTTATGCTATTATCTTAAGAGGTTATCTAAATTATTTGAATTGGAAACAATCCAGAATATATAACGTTTCAAACTAAATTTTAAGATATAGTAAAAAAATGATTTAAGATGAGAGAATTGAATTTATGAAACCAAATGACAAAATAATTTTGAAAATTAAAATTTCATTAATAATAGAAAAAATTTGAGTCCCCAATATCTTTAAAAACCCACACATTTAGGAATAAAACCATAATATTTATCCATAATATTTGTTAAATTTTGATTTTATAAGTTTGAATACTGTACTTAGATGTATTCATAATTCGGTATTTACTTCTAAAAAACTGTTTATTATATTTTCAAAGTATATTAAAAATAAATTTCTAAAAATTCCATATACTACAGTATGCACATAGAATACTCAATTTTAAATTTTAAAGAATTATATTTTAGAATCAAAGAATTGATTAAACATAAATTTGAGTAAATAAATTAATGTGGTTTCATGTTTTAAATTCAATTCTCTATCTATCATCACTTAAATCATGATTAGTGTACTCACAAAATATATTGAAAAATAGAAAAATTTGACTTAAGATTGAAACAGATAATCTTATTTCTAAACAATTAAGAAATAAACAATAATTAAAAGATTAAAATTTGGCAAAATTTAGTATTACTTTCATGTTATTTATAACTAAACAGTTTCAGAATAAATTCCCTAATAC
>CAJPVJ010000109.1:0-39593 GCA_905397405.1 Oppiella nova
AATTTTTGTTGTAAAGCACTCGTGAATTTCTTAAAGCTATGAAAATAGTGTCAAATTGAGTGTTAGTTTAGCAGTAATTATTGAATGTTAGGAAGAGTGTGTGAATGTCTATTCATTTCTAGTGATAATTCTGTAGTAAACGTATGCAAACCAGTCGTAAGAGTCAATTCTAATCTCTGTAATCATTTCTATGATATGAGAATCAATGAGTGAACAGTCAGTATTTGAAAGCAAGTGAATGGTAGTGATCGGCACAGTTAGCTGTAAGCACTGTAAGCACAGGCAATGATGACTCTAACAGTTATTGGTCTCCAGTCCCGCTTTATTGGCAATTCATAGTGAATGTGATGGAAAGTCACACTTTTTCAGTTTATTATGTGGTTTGGATTGAAATCAAGTGAACCCCAAATAATATGATAAACGCCTCACCAAATAGGCTTAAATAGAAATCAGATATCATTTTGTTGTTTAGCGTTCGGCTCATATGCACCCCATTCCTCCCATTCCCCACTTTATGATTACTATCATAACAGCTCCGGAATTGTGGTGACGTCACTGATTGGCCGATTATTTTCTATAAGACTGGGCTGAACATCCGCGTCCACAACAATCACACACTAGTAATGCCCGTAATGTCAGTAAATGGTAGTAATGATGCACTTTCTCGACAACACGTGCAAAGCCTACCCTATCTATGAAGCCTATGGTCTATGGAGAGCGTAATACTTATCTCTCAATAAACTATTTGCGTTGACATCACATCCATAGGCAGTCACAGGCAGTCTATGCCAGTCATTGGCATCTATTGATGGAAACAGTTTCACTTCTTCGGGTATTCGGCGTCCGATTTCCGTTGCAACGAAAGTGACAAATGATATCCAAGTCTTTGTATGCATTCAAATGCCATTTAAATCATTCACTACTTTAATGCATTACAAGTTGCCATTCACTTCACTCTTCCTAACATTCAATAATTACTACTAAACTAACACTCAATTTGACACTATTTTCATAGCTTTAAGAAATTCACGAGTGCTTTACAACAAAAATTTAATCAAAATATTTATTAGCTTTTAATTACAAAATTTCTGTTTCAAAGCATTAAAACACTATAAAGATTAGGGCTATTGTTATAGTGGTTGTCATTGTTTATTATACTCATTAAATTTAATTTAAAAAGTTTATTTATTCTTTGAATGAAAATGTAATTAATTTTGAAAAATATTTATTTTCAAGCTCATTGATCCAAAATATCGATTGTTTTATTTTTATAGTACAATATAAGAAATGCTCAAAATATAGTATATAACCAAAAAATATTTATATAATAAATTTAAGTAAAAATATAACAAAAGTCGATCGTTAATCAACTTTCTTATTGTTATCGTATTATTAGAATCTTATTATAATTTTTCTCAATTTATTGCTTGAAATGTTAAATAAAGTGTTTATCTTCTTATTACACAAAATTTAATTATAAATTTTGAAAAGATTTATATTTAAAGATATTATTTATATTTAAAAATTAAATTGATTTTCAAGAGATGATAATAGAGAGCAATAATAATAGGAGTAAATGCTTTCACATCTCTTATCTAAAAGCATTATATTCTTAATACTAAACGGTTTTTGAATTCTCAAAATTCATTCGTTCAGTTCAGACAAACATAATCTCTTAGAAACCATTTGTGATATAATTCACGAATTAATGGTTTATACATTCATTGGTCCGCAAAAACTCTTAGCTGTCATTAATTTAATGGTGTTTTTCATATTAATTTGAAAATATTTTTCTTTCAAGAATACGTATATATTATATTATGAAATAATGTTTGTTATCGCTATACAAAGCATTTTATTATACGAGTTATTTATGAAATGTGTGTTCAGTGGCGTTCCCTCGAGCGCCCATTGGATGTGCCATTGGATGTGCTATACTGTACATCAATACAAGACAGTTATAATAATATAATAGTGATAAATGTTGTCAACTATAGCCCGGCTATAGCTGTGCTCAGCGTAATTGTCCCGTTGTTGTCGATTTCTTGCCGGCGCTCACACTTTGACGCTCTTATACTGTGATTGTCTGATAGGTTACACCGAAAAGAGTGATAACTTCATCCATACGCAACTCAACCAAACTCTCTCTCTCTCTCTCTCTCTCTCGCTCTCGCTCGCTCGCTCTCTCTCTCTCTCGTGTTGGCACTTGTGTTGGCTCTTCTGTTGGCCACTCCTTTCTGGCACTTTCTTGGCGTACAATCATTTGATTGAGAAAAAGACTTATTTTTAGTAAAAAGAGAGACTTAGGGAGAGTGTTAGGGAGAGTGTTTGTGAGTGACATATAAGTTAATGGCAGTGAATATAGTGTGCGATAGTGTTCAGTGTTATTGAAAGAGAGAATCATTGGATGTGTTATAGTAGTGAACAGTAGTGTAAGAAAAGGCAATTTAGTGGTTCTTTTGATACCTGCCATCCGTTATATGTGTTTATAATATATGAACGCTTTTCTCATATTTCTTTGGTGTTTGTCTCGTTTGCACCGATTGTATGCTCTTATAGTCGGCTATATTTATAACAATAACACCGCTAACCGATGTCTAACACATATTGAATCACTTATCCCAATATCATATGATATAATAAAATGCATTTCATGTCTTATCGTATCTCTTAATATCAATGACTGAATACTTCTTTTTACTCCATAATACAGTTGAGACGAGTTTAGTGCCGGTGACGGATCCAGAAGCGTATTTAATCCCATCTATCTATATGTTGGCTAATATAGTGAAGCCTTGCTGAAGAGTGCTTCAATACTTTATTCAATTTAATGCCACAGAATGGGAGGACAGACACCACTAACTGTGGCTGTGGTTGTGAAGTGTCATCCTTTCAAAAGAGATCACACATTGGTTTTGATCTCACAATGAATTGAAAATATCGTTCAATAAATAGCAACTTTTGGCACAAAAGATATAATCATTTAATTCTGAATATATGAGCGCATAATCAGACAAATGAAAATTTCTGATCATTTTCTCGACAAATCTGGTCGTCAAAGAACTTATCAGTAATAGAGGAGAGACTGACAAAGAGAGAGAGAGAGAGAGAGAGAGAGAGAGAGAGAGCACAGGGAGAGAGAGAGCGGAGTCGGAACTGTAAGCGATAGTCGAATGCGATAAAAGTGAATGTTTGGTATTTCTTGCTCTGGTGTGTGGCCTCCAATGCCTCCAATGCCTCCAATGCCTCCGATCTTGATTATGGGCTTCAATTAATTTCTGGCAACTGAATGCACACTCTATTCATTGGCCGCTAATATAGACTTTGGCTACCGGAGCGCTATCGCCTATACTTAACTAGTGCTCACAAGTTAACTGTTAGAAAAGGAGCTCAATATTCGCTCAGCCCTTATCTCTCCCTCTTAATGGTATCTTTTAATTGCGAGCTATAATTGTCAGCTCAATGTTCTCATCGCTCAGTTAAATCCCTCAGCAAAACCATTTTTCTTCATTCCCTCTCTCTCTCTCTCTCTCTCTCCCTCTCTCTCTCTCTCTCCCGCTCTTTGTATGTGTGATGTCTGAGCCCTCACACGAGCGCTACTTTTTCATCCCTGAGCCCAAAATGAGGCTAATTATTACATTTCATTGTTTTCATTTGAGCGCAAATTGATTTAATTGCCGTTTGGCTTATCAGCAAAAAATAGTCTCTCTTTAGTCGACTCCTATTTTATTATTTAATTAACTTTATATTTGGTAAACGCTTACGAAAAGAGGACTATAATCTCAATTACCAGTTATAAAGTGAAACTAATTTGCCGTTTAATGTCTGTCTATGTATTAAATCATAGCTCACTTGTCAGAGATATTTGGGCCCAATTTGAGCCAAAAACAAAACTCCAATTTCTTAATGTCTTCTCTAATGCCTTATTTCTCTCGTCTTATTCAAGTAATTCATGTTTTTTCTAATAAAGCATTCATTTCACGAAAACTTTAGATTCACTTGAATTTATATAACGAGCGCTTTTTGGTAGACTTTTCAATGATAGACACATTGCTTTACGCTATCGAAGACCTCCCATCGACACACATATAAAAATCAAACATTTATTTTGAATTCTTAGAAACAAAATAATGATTTAAACAATAAAAATCGTATTTTTCTATATTTATATTTTTAAATTGTCAAAATTTTAATCATTATTTTTATTGTTTTGATTGGTATTGTAAGCGATTCCGTATCCTTAATGAAATATAAACTTTTCTTAAATCACATTTTCCTTTACTAATAGCTTTAGTTTTCATTAGACATTAAGAATTACTGATTTTGAACAAAATAAATGCATTAAGTTCTGGATTCAATTACTAAAACTAATAGAAAATTGATTTTGATTTGCTTTTTCAAGTCGAGAGTAATCGCTGTTTTATATATACAACTAGTGTTTTAATATAAAAAGCGGCGAAATACTTAGGGTTTCATAAATACGATATAATATAATTCAGTTGGACTTCATTTTATATATTATTCCTGAGAGAGTCCACAAATTCAGCGCTCAGTTGCTAAGGAAAGGAAGTTTTATACTCACGTCTTGATCCCCGTCTATTAGAGTCGGGCAGACATTCACTGGTGAAGCGAATATAGCCGGTGCTCACAGCGGGTGAGGCCAACAAATTGACTTTAATAACGCAGCCATTTATGAGGTCGCGGATGCTCTGAGGATTTGGGATAAATCTCAGTCCATATTCTCGCACTTCACTACAGTATGAAAGTATTGGCCCCTTTATTACATACAGTCTCTCCACTCTTATTGCAAAGCAAATGGAAAGCTAAACACAAATGTAATTCAATGCTATTCACACAAATAGACCGCTTCTATGACTCTTTTATTTGCTTTTTATTTAATACTTTGTAATTAAATGCAATGATATATTGCTATTATTTTCGCATCTCTCTCTCTCTCTCTCTCTCTCTTTCTCTCTCTCTCCGGCTTATGGCTTATGTTATTATTCTTTAATAATAAAATTGGCTTTTTACAGACACCTTATGATTTAGTGTATGAATAATATTGAATAATGAATTTAATTATTACAATGTATTACACGATTGCCAGCGAAAGCGTGTAATAATAAGAATATTATTAATAATATTTATTCGTTTAATATTCTTCGCTGTTGTCTACTATTGAGTGCTTATAAAATATATATTAAATATATTTCTACAAACTCTAAGTTTATGAGTTGTCTATAAAATATGAAAATCAAAGCATAGATATGTTTGAAGCGCATACATAGTGCGGTGAATACTATACGGTATGGTATGATATCTACACATTTTCGGTATATTAGTGATGGTATAGTGTATGGCATGTGTTGACGTCCCGTTGAGCGAACTTTTATGAAATACAGCTTATTATGAAAAATAAAATACAGTAAATAGTGTGAACATCATATGTAGTGACGAACAGATTAGGCCCAGAATTATATTGAATTCACTCCTCCCCTCAATTCCCTCAATAATTTCTTGTGGCAAACATTTTGAAGACTGGGATAAAAAACGGGTCATTTATCACAATTCGGAAGTTCTTACAAAAACTATATTATAAATGAGTGAATGTGTGGCACAACAGCCGATCCAAAGCCGAGCAAAACTTTTTATTATGAAATATCCGCGACGGGAGTTAATGTTACTTATATTTCGGAGACATTTTGGCAAAACAAAAAATATATAAAAGCTAATATTAAACTTAGACATTGTTTTTATTACAGCAAACATACCACATCTGACATACGTTTCGCATTATCATCTTATATACACTTTAATATCATATTTGATATTATATTAAATAAAATAAAAACTAATGGTTTATATGAATGAGAGATTGGTTTCATAAAACACTGAATTCTATTATCGCATAACTTATTAATATTAAAATAAATGTTTGGATTTGATTTCAGCTGAATTTGATAAATATTTTCATATTTATAACAATATTAAGGAATTTATTCTCTTTCTCGGCGTCGATTTGTTGAGAGGATATTTGCCATGAATTTCAATCATCAAGTATTAGACTTTTCATATAAAATTTTGCTCTGACTTTAGATTAAGCGCCAGAAAATGTTATTAAAATAAATATAAAATTAGATAACAAGACGGGGAACAATCGGCATTTGACTAAATATATTGTCGACAATTGAATGATTTTTTGTGTGAAAGGTTTGCGTCGACCATAACTTTGATGGCAAGCGATGATGACTGCCATCGATAACAGCGTGAATGAAGTCATTGGCTTTTGTTGTGCTGATGAGCACTGAGAAGCAAATAAATGCCAAACAAAAAGTAGAGAAGTAAAGCAAATAAGAACATATAGGTGTCTATGAAGACATCGGCTACCGTACAAACGCCCATCCAATCGCTCAATCAAAATACAATTCAATTATTTAATTATATTTACTATTCGTTTCAAACAAACACTAAATTGATTTTTTTGTGCAGCTTTCACAGCGTTTATATTTGAATAAAGTTTTCATCAATTGTTTGTATAATGCAATTGTGCTATTATTCGCGTTATCTAACAATTTATTTATAAATAATTTTTTATGGAAATAAAAATCAATGAAATAAGTGTTTTATAAATTGTAATAAAATCAATTGTAATTAATTAAAAATTAATGATCTGCTTATTTGTAAATAAATTATATAAAAATTGAAATAATTTTATTTTTCAAAATACTTGACAAGCTATGTTATACAGTCCTTCGGTACCAATAGGTTTCAAAGCAATTAAAACTATTAAAATCTTGTTATTAATAGTTAGTAACTTCGTTAAACTCACCTAATAAGTGAATTACTTAATGAATATTTGGTAAAATACTTGAGATTATTGCCGAGAATTTAAGAAAATAATTGCTAATTATTAGCATTTGGTTGAGTCCGCGAAACGTTCATTACATAAATGACTGTCAAAAGCGATCTCTCAATGCTTTTTGGCGATCAAAGGAGCGCTCTTTATCTCAATTAAATGCTGTCAATCAAAGTCCAATACAAACCATTAATTGGTTTCTAATTTATTTGAAATCATTTAATAAAATATATAGAAATTTGTTTAATAATCTTTATATGAGGATAAAGACACCAATTTAGTATATTTTATTGTTCACACTAACAACCAATAAATTGTCTCAAATTAATGACTTTTTAAGATAAACGCAATTTTATTGGATTTGTGTAAAACAATTAATTTTCAAATAAAACTTATCCATCACTTAATTCGCTTTTACAATGAATTTGTAAAACAAGTTTCAATGTTTTATGACTTTAATAAGTATTTAATGACTTTTTTAGGCTTAAATCAAATGACTGCACATTCTATATAATTATCTCTATTTAAAGTTCAATAAAAAGTTTAACAAATTTCCATTTCAATTGAATTTGATAAGTTTTGAAAAAATAAAATAAATGTCCAAATGCTTTCCAATAATTTCTATAATGCCATGAAATGTCTTGTAATTTATTGTGTCATTAGAAGCAAATCAGTTGATATAGGAATTGAAGATTATTTCAAATTCAACAATAGTTTGAATTCAAGAGAATTAGGATTTCCTTCGAAGAAAATATCAATCCTTTTAAAAGTCAATAATTTTTGTCAAAAGTTTATATTACTTTCGATTTGAGGATAATATGAGTAATATTTAGTGAAAGCTATCGACAGAAAGTGAATTGAAATATCAATTGTGAAGAAATGATGGCAATGGCTGTCAATGGTTGGGAGTGTCATAGAGTGTCATATTTATGTCACCGTCTCTTCAATAATTGTATTCTTTTGTATGGATTTGAGCGATACATACATATAGTGTACACCACAAGCAGTATATGAAATGAGATGACATTTTTCAAATTTACCATTTAACTTATGAGCAAAATATCACTTATGAAGAGCTTTTGGTTTTGAAGCCAAACCGCTAATAAATATGTTGCCGACGGCTCTTAGGATACAACTGGAGATAAATGTATTGAATATGAGTTTTGTGGCCAAACCTCAACTAATACCTCAAAACAAGCCTCAACTCAGACCGCAATTCATAACTCGGATTCATAACTACTTCGTATAAATTAGAAAACGAGTTATACTCTGTTTGTATGCTTTCAAGTAATGGATAATCTATTGTCTGTGACTATAATCGCAATAAAATATCACATTTTGTGCACTTAAGGCAAACTCAAAGAATGTCAATTGTGTTCACAGGAGTGGCGTTTACTATAAGTAAATGGTTTTATGGCAACGGCTATAAAGTGCACAAAGTTATACACAAAGTGGACCATAATGTCAATCTATTGAATCCCATTTAAGGCCTATTCATACAACACTTGTAGCCACGCGTATGCATACAACTCATTTCATTGACTTTCTCAGCAAAGTTTTGACTAAAAGACTAAATCAAACGTTTCATCTCATTCTCAAATCACAATAAAAAGCTGTGTTTGTGTTAACAAATATTTTGAGAGTCAAATTGGGGAATAGGTGTTTTAGCCCAACCCTATAATAAACGAATTAAAATCTCACTCAAAAGCGGCTGTCATTCTAGAGAAAAGAAATTTGTTTTACACAATCAATTTCAAACTACTGTTTCACTTGAAAAGCATTTTTACGAAAATCTCTTTTGTCGTCACGATTGATATCTTCATTTAGACATCAATGCAAGTGTCAGTTCAGGCAAACTAATCATCATTTCATTAATACTGTTGTCCTATAATTAACAAAACATTATATTTTCCAAATTATACTCATTCGCTGCTAAAATCAAATTATATAACAATCTGTTGTTTAGATCTTTTATTTTTAATTTAATTTGTATTCAATTAAACATAAATCAAAATCTGAAAAACAGAGCCATATATAAGAAGTGAATTGAAAGTCGACTATAGAATTGAAAACAATTTTTGGTGACAGTGTTGTCACATATGTAGGCAATAGAGGCAATAGTTTAGTGTAGTGTTGGACATAGAGTCAGGCAATTTGTCTTTTAATTAATCACATTTTATCACATTATCTTCAATAGACACGTCGAGGACTTCCATTAGCTCGAGCTTATTGTCGACTTAATAAATGTGTGGCATTTCATTACATTACAAAATCGAAATGTAATTAACTGGTGAGCGCTTACTAATTAAAATATAGGTATTCTCTACAGAATCTCCACTTTCTATGCTATCTATGTTTTATAACAGTACTGTACTGTATATGCTTTATATTTGCTAAATACTCACTATAAGCGTAGTTGAAGTCATTTAAATCAATAAAATGAGGAAATTTATATATTATGTTATATTGTATTGTATGCTAACAATGAGAATATAAGCTCTGTTTAAAGGATAGCAATAATCAATCATATATTGCAAACACAATGACTTTATAGCACGCATTCAGTGGCGCTCGTTGTGCACGACTGGCCGCTTAGGACCTACACTCGACTCGACTTCAATTTACACAACATTTGAATTGTATTTAGAAATGTATTGATTTATATTAACGCTCATGTCGAGTGTAATACGGCATCTATTATATTATACATTACGTTATGACTGTTTGTTTCATTTCATTAGACTTGTATTTGATTGAACCCTAAGGAATTCAATTGACTCGACAAATACATGTTCACTATAGCAGCACACACTTTGCTGCTCTATACCCTGGTAATTGCTGTCATAAAGCAAACGAGTACACAATAGGGAATGACTTGTAAATGACATACAATTCACTTAAAACTCAATCGACTTATCGCCGATTTTCTCCCACAGAATATATCATACGATGAATATATATGTAATGATATGAATGCAAAAAATAATTTAATTTTCTCTCTTTTATTGAATTTGAAGATCGGATGATAAGTTTACAGAAATCGATGATTCTGTAAATCAAATGATTTATTTACAAAACTAACAATAGAGTAGTGTTTGGGATCTGATTGTTATGAATGTAGACAACATTTGGTTCAATCGATATAGTATTATATCATATGTAGGGCTCAATCAAATTATATAATTTACAATATCATTATTATAACTACAATCTTATTATACAATAACACAGCATTACTAGTGATATATTAAACATTACAAATAGTGAAATGAGTTTTTGTTTATATATAATTTATAATTCAATTATATTTTCATTATCTTGTTTGGTTTGAACTCATTTATAGGAATAAAAATAATTAATTAATCAATAAACAAAACTAAAGGAACTAAAAATCGTGTTTTCATTTCATATTAGCATTCATAGGCTTCTCATATAATTCATAGCTTTCTATTTATACTTAAATTAATATTTCTTGAGTCACTTTTACCTCCATTTCCATGAATCGGTAGAGATTTTGAAGCGCATAACGTATGACAAGTAGTGTTAAGGACAAGAATTAGCCGACATATTAGGCCCGGAGGTTGTGATCATCGGACCCGCGGATGAGGTGATTGGTCCCGAAGAGTAGATGGGATACGGGGTAGCGATGTTTGCGATGTGATTGAACAGAGAGGGACCCCTATTAGCGGCCGCCACCACAAAGCCCGCGGCGGCTGAACTCAAGTGAGCCGGCGGTGGGCCTCCGGACCCCATATTGCCGTTGAAACCAAACGGATGGCCGCCGTGAAGACCAAAGCCAAAGGCGGCCGCCGGGAAGGGTCGGGCCGCCAGACGAAGCTTCTCCAACTCGGCCTCTTTTAATCGCTATTACAATGAAATGTCAAAACAAATTATATGGATATCAATTTGTGAGTCTATATAATGTTAATAAATATATTACATATTCAATCGATTTTACCTTTTCTTTTGCTCTTCTATTTTGAAACCAAATCTTAACCTATTTTTGTGCAAAACAATTGAAAGTTTTGTGTTAATGATGATCAAAAATAGTGTGACTGAAGGCATACCTGAGTCTCAGTGAGATTCAAACTGCTGGAGAACTCTGCCCTCTCAGCGATGGAAAGGTATTGTTTTGTCCGGAATTTGCGTTCGAGTGCTAAGAGCTGTTGAGTTGTGAAAGGGGTTCGCGGCTTACGATTGCTTTTATGCTTACGGAGCGCACATTTGACGGCAATTCTCGGCGGTTCTCCCGGTTCTGTGCATTCGTTTAATACAATTAGGGAAAGAGAGACAAAACAATTATAGTGAGAGACAATCACTTTAGTATAATCACTTTGATATTAATAATAGCATTGCATGAGAGTGTGGACACAAATATTTGCAAAGCATGACAACATTTCATTTGGCATTTTATGAGCGACTAATTTATAGAATACATTCCTTTCGTTTGTTTAGGGTTTGGGAAAACAAATACTAAAAAAGCAAAAAAAAGTTAGAGAAAGTTAGAGATGTAATGATAGTCATAAAAACGCAATTCAGACATTCATCACAATTGGTTTTATTGCATTATATCATCAAATCATTTGCCAAAAGAGCATTGAATTGCATTCACTTAGCGTTCAATTAAAAGATAGGAAATAAAAACAATATTAACAGAAAATTTTTCCAATTATTGAATTTATGTCTGTATAAACTTATATAAATGTTATTTTAAGCTAAAAACACCAAAATTAGAATATTTATAATTAATCTCAAGAGAGCACTAAATATAAGAAAAATTAATATTTAAAATTATGATATAATTCTTAATATTATTAATATTATATAATTTACTTTCTCAGTCAATCATTAAATTTGTGAAAATAACTTTATAAATGACATGAAATCGCATAAACTTTGTTAAGGAAATTAGATTAGGAAATGTATTCGCGTTTCCATAATAATAGCAATTAATTATATAAATTTCAAAATAAATATTAAATAAAATGTGAGAAATAAATATACGAAGTGTTTGCAGAGATATAGTGTATGTATAGAAAGACTTACTTTGCAAACCGTCTTTAATGAGAGTGAGAGGACTCGACCCTAACCAGGGATAGTGTGTGGTGTAAGGCATAGAGAGTGGTGGTCGGTGTGAGACCGGTAGGACAGCGCCGGGACCAGTCAACTGGTTGTATGGGCTGACAGTCATGCGATGGGACTGGCATTTGGAGTCAGGCGATGAAGACGATGAATACGAGGCAATGATTGCATTGTTTTTTGATGAGTATTGAGAGCATAGGAAAGACGGCGATTCCGACTCCCCTTCAGATGTAGTGCCGCTTTGATTGTGTTTAGAGTCACTATTGGCTCCCAATAACCGGTTTATACTGAATGATAATTTTGATGGTTTACTACAATTGATTGAATCGTTTCGGTGCATAAGTGATGACAGAATAGGCTCTCGTTTTAGCGGTCGAGACATCTCTTCTTCTTCATCATTGATGTCAATACTGACGTCCGAATTGATAGGACTCGAGGACTCCGATCGAGGCATTGATGAGTCCGAGTATATACTTCTGACCATTTAATGCAAAATCCAATTAATTACTAAATAAGTAACCTTGCTAATTCACTTTCAATTCGCACAATTGTCTAATCATTAAAACTGGTCAACAAACAGACTATAAGATCACTTTTACGCTGATTTTATGAAAATTTAATTTTTCAAACAAATCTTTAAAAGTTTGCGAAAATTGTGTGTAAAGCAAGCGCTTAATACCCGTTCGCATCTCATGTAAGACTACAGACACACACATGTCGTAAAGTAAGACCAAAATAATAGTTATTTGACTGCTTTTCGGACGGCCTTTGGGATGCGCTAACCATAGCTTCAGCAGTGCTTTCTGTCAATGAATTGAAAGCCAAGCATTGGTTGCCAGCGGAGGGAACACCTCCTTCATGGCAATACTGATCCACACAATTGATTGTAATAACAAAGCGTTGTTTAAATGCATTTTGATTTATAAATAGTTTTCGCTCATTTGAAAGTCTATTTGACTCTATTATAAGAGGTTAACAAAAATAATTAGACATAAAAGTAGGCTCAAGAAATTCTCTGAGATTTGAAAATGAAGCAAAATTTATAATGAAATCGAGAGTTCGGCTCACTTTGCAGTGATTACAACCATCCCTGGGCTCTAATGTTGAGTTTCATAGGGTTTAGAAAATTTAATTCTCAAAATAGCAACAAATAAAGTGAGTGAACATTTTGGCATCATAAATATGATCAATGCTTTTATTTCTATACACGTACACACATATTTTGCAATTATGAATATGATTAAATATTTAATTAAATAAAACAATTTAATGACATTTCAATAGTAAAGCAATTTTATATAAATACGGCACTATTTTAAATATATTAATGCAATTTCCGTTTAATAAATTAGTACCCATTATAAAGGATTTTCGATTAGTGATATGGGAATAGGTGTGCGCCGGTAATTCTTTTGATCAAGGACAAACTATAAGTTGGATAAGTAATTTAAATTCAAAGTATAGTAAGAATATACGGCACTACAGTATATACTACAGTGCTCTGTGATTTAGAGCTAGAATTTTATGTATTATTCTTACTCTCTCTCTCTCTCTCTCTCTCTCTCTCTTAATACAAATATAATCTATTCATTCTAATAAGGCATCACTTTTCCATTGCACTGTACTCTACAGTATATAAAACATGAAATGTTTAGTATATTATAACATGTTATGTGATTCATAATACAGATGATTAAATTGTTTTATTTAATTAAATATTTAATCATATTGATAATTGCAAAATATGTGTGTACGTGTATAGAAATAAAGACATTTATCATATTTATTATGTTCACTCACTGATAGCACAAGTCTTTGAGGACTGGCCGACACGAGCCGTTCACTATAAGTAGGATTATTTGCAATCGCTATTGTAATGATATAAATACGAAATAAAGCCAAAATTTATAATTAGTTTAGAAAAAGAAGTTTTTAACACAATAACAACCATATAATCGTTGGTATCAATGGTAGGGATAATTTTTGCGGAAAACTATTGACTTTTAAAGGATTGATATTTTCTTCATGGAAATTTCATTTCTATTAAACGAACGCATTGTGTGATTGAAATAATCTTTATTTTGTATATCCAGTGAAGTATGAAAACAAACAAAAGCCACGCTTTTCTAATCTGGATTTCGCACATCTCAACCAAACATATCATTCAATGCAATCATAAGCCGCCGAATGTCTCATTCAATAAACATATTGGGATTACGACGACAATAGCGCTCATAACACACCGATACAGACCACCCTGATGAATTCAATAATTTTTACTGTAATCCCGACTCAAACACGTGGCCATCAAAAAGTGTTTAAATAACGAATTAAATGAGATTAAAGATCATGGATTGGACGACACGCTAAGAGTTCTGGAAAATCGATTGTCAGCGGTTCCCAAATCTGTGTCTCATATTCAGCCAACAATTGGCCCCAAAATGAATCCACAGTTTTTAATTCATATCACATTTTAATTCGAGAATTCGGTTCACATTCACAAAGAGAGTGAATATTTGACAGAATTTAAGAAACTTTTTTTTCAATAAAAATTTCTCTTCAGATTTGATTACAATATAAATAATAATTAATTAAAACTATGAAAGAAAGTGATGAGAAGTGAGTGATGTTCGCACATAACTGTTGGCATAATTTGATTTATAAGTCTTGAATGTTGGCCATAAATCAGTGACAAACAAGGCTTTACATCTGTTCAATAGATTCTGTATTATGAATCACATAACATGTTATAATATACTAAACATTTCATGTTTTATATACTGTACAGTACAGTGCAATGGAAAAGTGATGCCTTATTAGAATGAATAGATTATATTTGTATTAAGAGAGACTGTATTATGAATCACATAACATGTTACAATATACTAAACATTTCATGTTTTATATACTGTACAGTACAGTGCAATGGAAAAGTGATGCCTTATTAGAATTAATAGATTATATTTGTATTAAGAGAGTGTTTATGAGTTAACGAAATGTTGTTATGATTTGTGGTTTTAAATTACTCGAAGCCATCGGAGAGAATCTCTTTCGAAAACATTAATCAATGAAATGTTTGTACAAATAACTCATTTAAGAGAGAAAAGTGAATGAAATGTGAAAATTGAGTTCACTGTCAAAATGTTCCCAAAGAGAGCTCAGAGTTTAGATTAATTATTATGAGTTTACGCTCATCGGGGTATTCAAGAGGTGTTTCTAATGACCATTTCTCGAAATTTCAATTATAATGTAGTTTAGGTCAGTGATGAGGGTTGGCTAAGTGAGCGATTAATGTGCTTAAAAGGTTTGCCCCTATTTTGTACATTTTGTAACTTAAATAAACTGTTTTGTTGTTAATATGATGTCTCATTCACTAATTGCTGTGTGAAATGAGAAGCGCAATGAAATCCCATGCGATCACTATTAGTAGGGGATTGGGACTGGGATTGGGATTGGAGTAGAGGTCATCAGTTTGGGAACCTATTTATCAATCCATATGTTTAATACATATCAATGAAATGCATTTCGCTTTTGATTTGATGCCAAAAACATATAAGTTTGACTACAAAAATAATGCAATCTTTCATATTGTGATGTTTCTCTCTATTTTGCAATTTATATTAGATTTTCTATTGAGTCAGAAAAACTTTTACATCGCTTTACATCTCCGGATGTGTTTCGTTTGAATCTAATATTTTTCAAATGTATTATTCACACCAAGAATAGACCAAATCGAGTATAACTAAAATATTCAACATTTTATTTTATTTCACTGTCTCTGAGTTATAATGCAAGACATGTTTCATGTTCTTCCTCTTCAATGACAGCCAAACCAATGCAACGGCACTGAAGAGCGCTGTTCACTGTTTTGCACCTTTCATTGCATCAAACTTTGCATCCATTCATCGCGAGCTTATACACTACTCCTCACAGTCTTCAGCTTAAAGACTACAAAATATCATCATTATTATTAGTCTTTTCAATTGCAGTCTTTTAGCTCTCTCTCTCTCTCTCTCTTGCTCTCTCTCTCTCTCTTGCTCTCTCTCTCTCTCTCTCTCATGTGTGTCTGAAGAAAACAAGTATTAACATATAAAATATTATTTTCAAACTATATTATTATGCATATGAAATTGTATACTCTAATGAGTGAAAGTCTCGAGAGAGAGAGAGAGAGAGAGAGAGCGTTTGTTTTGATAGTGAATCCAAGGCATATACTGTATAAGACAGAGAGTTATGTTCATAAAAGTCACACAAATATGAGCACAGATTAGAAGCAATTTATCACTCGAAGACTGACAGCACAACTCACAACTTGTCTCAATACTATTCATTAATGATATTATTGTAGACCAAAAATATGACTACAGCTTCATAACACTCAATATACAGTTTATGTATTGTATTGCGTGTCTAACAAGTGATAGCTCATCAAAATCCATCGCTTTTTAAGTGTTTAGATATGTAGTCAACGATAACTTTGTAGACAATTATAGAATAGTTTGCTTTAAATTAAAGACTTTTGCAACTATTCCTGGGCATCAAAATTCTCTGCATATGAATAGTTAATCACAAATAATATGTTTTATCATTTTATAAGTTTGACAACATTATCAAACAGTCCTCAATGGTTGTCTTTATGTGCTTTTGCCCCACAAGAGCACAACCACTTCCAGCATTTCTTGTCAACTCTTAAAATGTGTTTCCATGCGATGACAGCACCGGTAGAACAATGTTTGCGCTAAACTCTATGTGATTATCTTACTTATGAATGTACGGCTGTATCGGCATAAAAAACTTACATTCAATCATTGAAAGCATCTGTAAATTGGGGGTAATTTCTGCAAATGTCAGTCAAATCGTTAAGACTTTGGTCTGCAATTTGTTTCGGTATATTTGGCGCCAAATGGTTTTATGCCTAACATCGCTGTTATGCATATATTTATTGCTTACGAATTGTCAATTGATTGTAATTAAGAGAACAATAACTTAATTAAAGTCTGAAAGCGCATACATACAGCACATTGAGTCCATACACACATACAGACATACATAGCGCACATACCAGCGCCTAACCGGTGGTTATGTAATAAAAGTTTTCCAATAAACCCTTTTCGGTATTTATTCTTATAAATAATTGGCTGAATATAAGTGGAGTAATGGTCGGCTATTGTGACTAAGGATGTGATTATTTGAAAGCACACCAAATAAAGCATTCATTTGATTGCATTTATTATGGGATGAGAGGCGGTCTCTATTATGGTCCACAAAACTGTTCGGTAATTCTTCACGGATGGGTTAACCAGAGGACAATAGACACTCACTCTTTGCCATCTGCCAAACACTACACTATATGGTGGCAAAGACAGCAAAACACATCTCTCGAGTGGACGCAATCCATGCATTAAACCAATCAAATCGAGTGTCAATTGAATGCAAACGAATGAAACCCAAGTTTTTAGTGAATTATATTCAGTGATATATTCGTGTTTATGTATTCGCCTATTGTATGGACTGTCGCGCTATAAATATGAACTCCGATTGTCAACTGAAGCCGAACTACATTTCTTATTATATTTAAATGAAAGCATTTAAAATTGTTTCAATGCATGCCTGCAAACAGTCGCTGCCAATAGTCCGGCCTCTCTCGCCATCAAATAGAGTCCGTATGAGAGAGAGAATAGGAGAGAGAATCGTAGAGAGAGAGAGAGAGAGAGAGAGACTCATTGAGTTTGGGTTGTGTGAGAGCCCCCCACAGATGAACTTCCGAACAGTTTTTCAATTCTACTAATCTATTGTATAAAAGAGCAATTGCTGTACACTATACACACCATTACAGTGTATATAGACTGTCAAGAATCGCGAATTCATTCAATATATTAAACACTTCTCGTATATAAGAGGCAATACAGCCAATAGAAACTAATACAGCCCAATATGAGTGCAATACAGGCCAATAGATCCCCCGTAGAGTTTAGTTTAAAAAGTCGTTTTAAACCATATTTTTTGATTTCACTCAAAGAAACCTTAACTGCAAACCTATTGACAGAGTTTTACATTCTGTGAACACGACTTCTTAGTGTACCTCAAACTATGGCATCGAAAGGTCATAACTATGGGATTGACTTCATCTCGATATATATTTATTGAATTCACACTCAACACAAAGGACTGGTGGGAAAAGTTAGGGCCGAGTGGTTAGGGATGAGTTTACACTGAACTCAATGAAAGCCATTAAGTAATCCAAAACTGCTATTCTTATCATTATTTTACTCGTAATTCGATATAAGAGTTACAAAAATAGTTAGTTTACTATAGTTTACTAACTATTATATCAGTTATCGATTGGGAGATGTAGTGAATGAACAACTATTTGAGAGATAAGTCTAGGATATGGAGTGAAGTGGAAATGGTGTTGGAAGTGGTGCTCAATGAGTGGTAAAACACGTAAAACATGAGAACTGGTGCACACTTATAGTGCTTATTGTCATTATTGGCTTATTATTTGACTTCAAATACAAGAAATTCAAATCACGTTAACGTTTGACAGGAAGTGAGCGTTTGTTACAATCAATACATTGAACAAAAAGTTAACTTTTAAATTGTATTATATATTGAATATATTGAGTGCCAGTGCTATGGGCTGTTAAAAAGGCGACCAAAAACTTGTGTTCTCACTCCAGTCTATACAATGAGAGCCCAAAAGTTGGTCACACAATACACTTATGCCTATTGTGTTGACTCTAACACAACAAAACACTCTATTTTCAAACCATTTCAAAGAAATATGAAGCTCTGAGAGAGAGAGAGAGAGAGAGAGAGGGAGGGAGAGAGAGAGAGAGAGAGAGGGAGAGAGAGAGAGCTCCGGGACTTCATCAATACCACCACTGTATCCAATGTATCCAATTTCAGAGATAACTTACCTTTTCTTCCCAAAAGGTGTTACAACTGCCGCCGCAATCAGTGCCTCCGAGTGTGCATTGAGTGGCGAGTTGTGACTCTCAGTGCTATCAATGCTACGACAGCTACCAGTGCTTCCACTGCTACCAGTGCCACAACTACTGTTCCTCTGGTGTACTGTACTATACCTCTTGTGCACCACTTTCTAAAGTTTGACTAAACTTAATGGTCATTGGTTTGCATGCATTCATGAATTGGCATCAGTTTTGTTGCACTCTATTGATGGAGTGCGGGTCAGGTCTGCCGAGTGCCGTCCCTCCCGTCCCCTACATTGCAATTACAGAGATTGTTGGTCTCCATTCATCCGAAGCACTTCCCAGCCATGACTGCAATGACTGCAATGACTACCATAAGCACCTCATACTACCTCACAATTGACTCTCAATTGAATGGGAATTCGTGTAAAGAATGATCTCTTCTATCAATTCTTCTCAATATTCATAAGCAATGAATGAATGACTGAATGAATGAATGCATGCCTTCATTGACTGGAAACCGAAACGCCTTTACTTCACAAATAATATTCACAACAATAATAATACACTAAACTTAGCCGTAGTTATGAGTTATGCAAAAGTAATATTCAATAATAAATTGCGTTCCACTTCTTCCTCCCATCCCATCCCTACCTATTACTACAGCCAACACCGCGACAAACCCATAGACATACAGACATACCAGTCCTTACACTCCATATGTCCCACAAAACCCTTCAAACCATTTCGAAATTAATGTTATATTGACTTCAATTCAATTCAATTCTCTGTTCGCATATTATTTAGTGTGAGTTCTCATATAAACACCTCTTGTGTTCACTTCAAACATATTATTCATTGGAAATACATTTGATTTTCATTGAAACCATATCTCATATGATTTGTTACAACCGTTAGAACATAACCACAAAAAAGTTATCAAAACAAATCAAACTTGAAAACCAGTCAAATATTCATAAGTTATTGACAATTAGTGAATCACTGAAACCATTCATAAGTAGCTTTTTGTGACTAATTTCCACTTTTCCTATTCATCTGTCAGTTTGCCATCAATTAGAAAACTTTTCAACAATTTCTAAATTATATTTTCAAGTCTCACTTTGTTTTGATTGTAAGATTGTATCATATCGTAGCATATAATCTGTCAAATGTCTTGAATGACATATTCAAACATATTTTCAGATCAAACCAATTAATTGTGATTCAAATGACACACAAAATACAAGCAAAAGTTTTGCTGCAAAACCACATTCATTACAAATGCTAAATCAAACCAATAATAAGTTATAATTATAATAAGAGTCTGCAAATGTGTCTACAAAAGTGATCCAGGTCTATGTCTACAAAATACAAGCAAAAGTTTTGCTGCAAAACCACATTCATTACAAATGCTAAATCAAACCAATAATAAGTTATAATTATAATAAGAGTCTGCAAATGTGTCTACAAAAGTGATCCAGGTCTATGTCTTATGTAATTATATGGCACATGCATTCACAGACAAGTGTCTAATCACTAAATAGTTGACCACTAATTGGCTTAACATTTGTATACAAGATATTGTCGATTCAAATAATTATACATTGAATGAGTGTTCAAACAGTTAGTTATGTCTAACAACAGGTATTCATAACATTTGCATCAAAGCTAGCATTCATTCATAAATAAGTTATAGTCAATCAAATACAAGTGAGGGATGACCTACTTTGCAAACACATGCAATACACCTGTACTCTCATGACGTACCAACCCATGCATACCTGTATACCTGTACTAACACTACACTAATTGCATGAATTGAATTTGTTTTATGAATTTCTCATGTAATGAATGCATTGAACACTGGATTACATATGAATTCCTATGGACACTATCACTCCTATATAGGCCTATTTGTATGGCAAACATTTGGTTGTATTTGTGCCTATAATTGTATATTGAATGCAATTATTTGGTTTGTTAGAAAAGGTACCAAAGGTGGGGACAGCAGTCACTGCTCGTGCCGACGTAATGAAGTGATGAGTGAAAGGAAATGTTTGTCAAACAGAAATGGTGTCAATAAATGGTTTGATTGTAATTGTGTTAAACATATCGCAAATGAGTGACAAATCAGTGGAACGGGAGTCGAGTGTTGAGAGTGACGTCATTTATGTTCAACAAAAACATCTCATTTAATGCCAACTGTTATGATATGACTGTAAATCACAACTCAATTACAATTGCATTGACTTTGAATGCAATTAATGTTGAAATGTATTATTAATTTGTGTTTTAATGGTTTGATTGTGTGCTACAGTTAACAGTGATTTGGAAACAATACTTTTGTATATAATAGTGAATCGATAGTACAAAACATATAAATTACACATCAATTGAATTAATCGAGAAATATGTGGAAAGTTAGGGAACTCTACGATAAGGCGTAAGACTTTCACCCATTTCTATGAATCCATTCATTCACTGATCACTCGTTTTGTCTGTTTTTCAGCACAAATATTGTCATGAATTACACGGAGGTTGAGGTGAGTGTTGGATGAGATGCGGTGATGATTGCGAGACTCATATCATGTGTTTGTGTCCCAAATGAAGGCCAAAGTGCGAGAGGCGACGAACGACGACTCGTGGGGTCCGACGGGACCGCAGATGACGGAGATAGCGGGCCATACCTTCACGTACGAGCACTTCCCGGAAGTGATGGGAATGCTGTGGAAGCGTATGCTTCAGGACAACCGCACCAATTGGCGGCGCACTTATAAGGCACTGCTTCTGCTGTCATATCTCGTGAAGAATGGATCCGAACGGGTGGTGACGTCCGCCAGAGAACACATTTATGACTTGCGATCGCTGGAGAACTACTCCTATATCGACGACTTAGGCAAAGATCAGGGCATTAATGTGAGACATCGCGTGAAGGCGTTGATTGACTTCATTCAAGACGACGACAAACTCAGAGAAGAGCGAAAGAAAGCCAAGAAAACCAAAGACAAGTTCATTGGCGTCGCGTCCGACCAAATGGGTCTTCACAGCAAGTAATTGTCGAAACCATTCATTTCTGTTGCAAACAATTGTTTTTACGATTCATGTCATGTGACAGTGTTTTTCACTAAACATTTAACAGTCATATAATGAGTGTTTAGTTTTAATGATAAGTTTGAGAGAATGACAAGTAATGGACTCATAAAAAACAAAAGGATTTGCATTTTGTTTATTGACTATATTAACGGCAAAATAGCTATAATAGACTCAAAGCCACAAACACTTGACATAAGTTGACATTTGATTTGATTTTGAGAGAAACGAAAATTGAGATCAATTGCTGAATACAATGAACTGCAAAAGAGGGCAATAATAGTAATTGAGTTATATTTGCGTTCAATAGGTATAGCGATGGCTGGTATGACCCACCGGTTCGTAAGCCTGACATCGAAGACGACAGCTTTGGTCGCAGTGAACGCAGGGCTAAGAAATTTGAAGACACTGTCAGTGAAAATAGTTTTGAAGACAAACCCGAATCGATTGATTCGGAATCGATCGGCGAATCGACTAAATCCAGCGATAGATCCCGAAGTGATGGGTCGGCCGTCAGTCCTCGGCGAGCGGTTAAGAAGGAGACCATCAAGAAGATAGATATGGGCGCAGCTGTCAATTTCGGCAAAACCGATGGCAACTCTCAACACAATCAGACCTCATCTCTCGTAGAGACCACACCTTCCCGAGGGAACACCAATAATGTCAACCAAAACAAGTCTAACGAACTATTACTTGAAGAGATTTTTAGCACAAACTCTGGTTTCACAGCCAATGACTTGACTTCTAATGTCAATAACAATAATAATTTAAATCTAACTAAAAATCTAATGAATAGTAATAATCATAACTTTAATAATAATAGTTTAGAAGACTTCGCAGACTTCTCGGCATTTCAGGGCAGTTCTGCCACCAATTCATCAGTGGATGAGTTCGCGGACTTCGCCACAGCTTTGGGTCCAACCAGTGCTCAAACGTCACAAAATTTATTGTCCGATAACTCTCTTCTGATGCAATCATCGAATCCTTTTGAAGGAACTGCCAGTACTTTGCCGCCAATTATGGGCTTAAACACAATGTCCGGTGTGCTCACGCCTACCAACATATCCTTGAATACCAGTGCGAACTCAACCGATTTGTTCTCCAATTTGGACCAAAAGGTGACAACAAGTTCTCCGACCGGTGTCTCGCAAAACAACACGTGGAGTGACTTAAGTAAAAATGTCAACATTAATGTCGATAACTTAATGGGCAGTAAATATGAGAAGCAAAACGCGCCCTCAATGAACCAATTGGCCCGACACGTCAACAACCTCTCGATCGCACCCACAGCTCAACCGCCACTGTCTCCGACTAATAATTTTGGTTTTGGGTTAACCCCTACTCCTATGCAGAGACCATTAGGTTTGATATGACTTTATAATGGGTTAAAGTGTCATATTTTTAATGACTATTTATTACATTAGATATGAATTCTGCGCGAATGCCTCATATGCAGAGTCCGGCACCTAATCTATGGCCTAATGATAATAGACAAGGATTTGGAGGTATGGGTGGCATGTAATGTAATTAATGTAATGCTATGGCAATCAAAAAGTTTACAAATTGTTAAAATTCTATTACTGGTTACCACATCAATGCATTTCAAACTATTTTATAAATGAATAAAAATTTATGTAATTTTTCATATCATCAGAATTTATATAAAAGTATTTCTAAAGCATTACATTCCCAATGTGTCGCTATTAACACACATTTTAAGTAAAGGTTTACAAACATGTGATATCTTTTTGAATCGATTGATTGGTTATTAAATTTAATTTCTATGCTTTCTTTCAAAGCCATAATATAAACGGTATTTAATATACTACTAAATTGGGGTGAAAGGGAACAGACGTTAAAATGGTTTAACACTTACAGTACTTCACAACAAAACGATTCTTTTATTAATTTTATTTACAAATTATTTTCTTTAATTTTTATTTAACTTTATTTAATATTCCGTTTGTTTTTAATAATTACTGTCTGTAATAAAGAATTATAATTAAAAGATGAGATATTTATCAAATAGTTATGAATTTCAATGATTTGTGGTGTTATTGTGGATCGCTTTGAGCCATCAGTTGTTTGGCTTTCTCTTCGGCGTCGGTTTGCATTTTCTCCAACTTCTCCAAAGTCATCGACTTTAGGGGCAATAGTTTTGGTTTACATAATATAAAGAATGGCTTCTCCTCCTGAATCACTATATTATTGTTAGTCATCACTGGTTTGATCTCTTTCTCAGATTTAGACATTCTTACGACCACTTCATACAAACAACAGAATACCATATATTCTATACGATTTGTTTTGAATCACCCGACTCTTTGTTTCCATAGAGATGTTCAGGATCTATGCATTTCATTCATTGCTAACAAATGACTGCTAAACTTTATTTGCATCGTAAACTTTATCAATAATCTATTAAGTTTTTGCTATGATATTCTTTCCAAGATACTTTCACATCAAGACTTAAAAATAATACTGTATTACGGTAATACAATAATACAATAGCTTATAAATTTATTATTATTTCAAATAATAATACAATCAAAAAATATTCATATATTTATACTTTGGTTTCCATTCAATACAATACTGTTTCAATTGATAGAAAAATATAGAAAATATTCTTTACAAAAAGTATTCAGTAAACTATAGTTTGAGTAAAACAAGACTTTTAAAATGATTTGCGAATAAAATATACTTATAATAAGAATAGAGGGAAATTAAAATAGTTGTTTCATAAAACTGAATTAGAGAAACTCAAACACAATATACTGTAATGTATTAATAATTACACAACAATAGCAATGGATAACTACAATATTTAATAGTCACGGGTTTTACTATAGGTATTAGAAAATAAAAATGCATTCATTTCTTGTTGGGAGTCCAGGTCTGCTTGCCTTTGATGACCCGTTTGAACATTTTGGTGGGCGTTATGTTCTTCAGACTAACTTTACTTGAATTGATTTTTATGTTCTCCACTCTGAAATGAAATTAAATATTTTAAATCATATGCATATAAACTAAATGTGAGAATAGTATACCTCCTGTTATATGATTTGTTGCCATTGATAGCATTGATGGAGATATTATCACAACTGATAGAATTGTTATTACAATTGGAAGTGAATTCGTTTCTCTGATAACTAATATTCTGGATTTGTTTCAACGCTTTCGACTCATTCAGCGAAGTCGACGAAAAGCCGTTTTTCACAGTCTCTGCGTCGACCGTATTGTTGGGCATAAACGGCAGTTCCACGCCATACGAGCTCTTCAGATGAGGCAAAACCATTGTATTCCTCTTCTGGAGTATTGAGAGTCGCTGTTCGTCCAGCAATAAGTCACTGACTGAACACTCGCCGCGTTTCAAAGCAATCAAATTGTTTGGATTCATGAACTCTCCCTCTTCGTCAGCCATTGCTAATCGACTGCCGGTTCCCATCGGAAGCTTTCGACTAATATTAAGCGATAAATTACTGGCGTTTGGGTTCGATATGTCCATTGCTGTGAGGTTTAGATTGGTTTGATTGGGTTGAGTGTGAATGTTGACAGTCGTCGGCATAGAGAAGACGGTGCTGTTGTTGTGCGCACCGGTATGTGCATTGCTGGCCTCCAAAAGTTCATTCAATTTTCTCACTTCATTCTCGAGGAACTGTATTCTTCGTGAGTACTGTTCATTCTCTTTGGCGTATCTCTCTTTGTTTTTGCGCTCAAATTCAAAAGACATTTCTTCTGTATTCAGTTTAGTCTTCAAATCGCAAATAATTTTCTCGTACTCTTTGAAAGCGCTTTCATTTTGGGCCATATTTTGCAATTGACTTTCAAGATGTTCGGTCTTCAGACGCTCTGCTGCTAACAATTGCGTCAAATTTGTTTTGTCTCTCCGAAGACTCGTAAACCGTTTGTCGACAACTGAATGCAATTCTTGGATTTCATCGTTTGCTTTAATACTGTTCTTCTTCTCCATATCGAGTGTTTTCTCTAATTCTGTCTTTTCTTTGATAACAGAATCCAATTCTAGTGTTAATTTGTTTGCATTTTGTTTCTCTTCATTGAGTTCCTGTGAGAGCGATGTTTTGCCGACAATTAGGTCTTCAATGGTTTGCTTTTGAGTTTCATTCAATTCTTTATGAGAAACACATTCATTGGTTAAGTCCGACATGCATTTTGTTTCTCTTCATTGAGTTCCTGTGAGAGCGATGTTTTGCCGACAATTAGGTCTTCAATGGTTTGCTTTTGAGTTTCATTCAATTCTTTATGAGAAACACATTCTTTGGTTAAGTCCGACACTTTGGTCTCCAATTGACTACAATTATCACTCAATTGATTCATATGTTTCTTCAACTCTTGAGCTTCAGTTTGAATGGACTCGAAATCGCGACTCTTCTCGTCTAAAGTACCACTCATTTCCGTCAACTTATTCTTGAGCTCTTCATTGAGTGACAAAATATCAGTCAATTCTTTTTGTTTGTCTTCGAGACTGTTCTTAAAGTCGCGACTCTTTTCATTGAAAGTGGTCTCCATTTCATTCAAATTATTCTTCAACTCTTCATTCATTTTTAGCCAATTCTTCGACTCTTGAACTTCAATCTGAATGGACTCGAAATCGCGATTCTTCTCATCTAAAGTGGCACTCATTTCAGACATTTTGGTCTTCATCTCTTCATTGAGACACAAAACGTCATTCAATTCCTTGTGTTTCTCTTCAAGAAGTTTCTCAAAATCGCGACTTTTATTATCGAAAGAAGTCTCCATTTCATGCATATTATTCTTCAACTCTTCAGCTGTTTTCTGCCAATTCTTCTTCTCTTCTTCGAGTGTTTTCTCTAATTCTATCTTTCCTTTGATAACAGAATCCAATTCTTGGGTTAATTTGTCGACAACTGAATGCAATTCTTGGATTTCATCGCTCGCTTTAATACTATTCTTCTTCTCCATATCGAGTGTTTTCTCTAATTCTGTCTTTTCTTTGATAACAGAATCCAATTCTTGTGTTAATTTGTGTGCATTTTGTTTCTCTTCATTGAGTTCTTGTGAGAGCGATGTGTTGCCGACAATTAGGTCTTCAATGGTTTGCTTTTGAGTTTCATTCAATTCTTTATGAGAAACACATTCATTGGTTAAGTCCGACACTTTGGTCTCCAATTGACTGCAATTATCATTCAATTGATTCATATGTTTCTTCGACTCTTGAACTTCAATCTGAATGGACTCGAAATCGCGATTCTTCTCATCTAAAGTGGCACTCATTTCAGACATTTTGGTCTTCATCTCTTCATTGAGACACAAAACGTCATTCAATTCCTTGTGTTTCTCTTCAAGAAGTTTCTCAAAATCGCGACTTTTATTATCGAAAAAGGTTTCCATTTCATTCAACTTATTCTTCAATTCTTCAGCTGTTTTCTGCCAATTCTTCTTCTCTTCTTCGAGTGTTTTCTCTAATTCTATCTTTCCTTTGATAACAGAATCCAATTCTTGGGTTAATTTGTCGACAACTGAATGCAATTCTTGGATTTCATCGCTCGCTTTAATACTGTTCTTCTTCTCCATATCGAGTGTTTTCTCTAATTCTGACTTTTCGTTGATAACAGAATCCAATTCTATTGGGTTAATTTGTCGACAACTGAATGCAATTCTTGGATTTCATCGCTCGCTTTAATACTGTTCTTTTTCTCCATATCGAGTGTTTTCTCTAATTCTGACTTTTCGTTGATAACAGAATCCAATTCTAGTGTTAATTTGTCTGCATTTTGTTTCTCTTCATTGAGTTCTTGTAAGAGCGATGTGTTGCTCACAATTAGGTCTTCAATGGTTTGCTTTTTAGATTCATTCAATTCTTTACAGGAAACGAATTCTTTCGACAACTCTTCTACTTTGGTCTCTAATAGACTGCAACTCTCTTTCAATTCATTTAAATATTCCTTCGACTCTTGAGCTTCAGTTTGAATGGACTCGAAATCGTGACTCTTCTCGTCTAAAGTGACACTCATTTCCGTCAACTTATTCTTGAGCTCTTCATTGAGTGACAAAATGTTAGTCAATTCGTTTTGTTTCTCTTCAAGAAGTTTCTCAAAATCGCGACTTTTATTATCGAAAGAGGTCTCCATTTCATTCAACTTATTCTTCAACTCTTCAGTTGTTTTTTGCCAATTCTTCTTCTCTTCTTCGAGTGTTTTCTCTAATTCTGACTTTTCGTTGATAACAGAATCCAATTCTTGTGTTAATTTGTGTGCATTTTGTTTCTCTTCATTGAGATCTTGTGAGAGCGATGTGTTTCTGACAATTAGGTCTTCAATGGTTTGCTTTTGAGTTTCATTTAATTCTTTATGAGAAACACATTCATTGGTTAATTCCGACAGTTTGGTCTCCAATTGACTGCAATTATCATTCAATTGATTCATATGTTTCTTCGACTCTTGAACTTCAATCTGAATGGACTGGAAATCGCGATTCTTCTCATCTAAAGTGGCACTCATTTCAGACAATTTGGTCTTCATTTCTTCATTGAGACACAAAACACCATTCAATTCCTTGTGCTTCTCTTCAAGAAGTTTCTCAAAATCGCGACTTTTATTATCGAAAAAGGTTTCCATTTCATTCAACTTATTCTTCAATTCTTCAGCTGTTTTCTGCCAATTCTTCTTCTCTTCTTCGAGTGTTTTCTCTAATTCTGACTTTTCGTTGATAACAGAATTCAATTCTTGTGTTAATTTGTGTGCATTTTGTTTCTCTTCATTGAGATCTTGTGAGAGCGATGTGTTGCTCACAATTAAGTCTTCAATGGTTTGCTTTTGAGTTTCATTTAATTCTTTATGAGAAACACATTCATTGGTTAAGTCCGACACTTTGGTCTCCAATTGACTACAATTATCACTCAATTGATTCAAATGTTTCTTCAACTCTTGAGCTTCAGTTTGAATGGACTCGAAATCGTGACTTTTCTCATCTAAAGTGACACTCATTTCCTTCAACTTATTCTTGAGCTCTTCATTGAGTGACAAAATATCAGTCAATTCTTTGTGTTTGTCTTCGAGACTGTTCTTAAAGTCGCGACTCTTTTCATTGAAAGTGGTCTCCATTTCATTCAACTTATTCTTCAACTCTTCATTCATTTTTAGCCAATTCTTCATATTCTCCTCGAAGTTTGTTTCCAAATCCGCCTTTTCTTTGAGAATTGAATCCAATGTTTGCATCAAATTATCGCAATTTTGTGTCATTTTATTGAGTTCTTGAGTCAACGATGTATTGCAGTTAATAAGCATTTCATTGGTTTGCTTTTGAGTCTCATTTAGTTCTTTATACGAAAGGCATTCAGCGGTCAAGTCGTGGACTTTGGTGTCTAATTGACTTTCGACAACTCTTCTACTTTGGTCTCTAATAGACTGCAACTCTCTTTCAATTCATTTAAATATTCCTTCGACTCTTGAGCTTCAGTTTGAATGGACTCGAAATCGTGACTCTTCTCGTCTAAAGTAACACTCATTTCCGTCAACTTATTCTTGAGCTCTTCATTGAGTGACAAAATGTTAGTCAATTCGCTTTGTTTCTCTTCAAGAAGTTTCTCAAAATCGCGACTTTTATTATCGAAAGAGGTCTCCATTTCATTCAACTTATTCTTAAACTCTTCAGCTGTTTTTTGCCAATTCTTCTTCTCTTCTTCGAGTGTTTTCTCTAATTCTGTCTTTTCTTTGATAACAGAATTCAATTCTTGTGTTAATTTGTGTGAATTTTGTTTCTCTTCATTGAGATCTTGTGAGAGCGATGTGTTTCTGACAATTAAGTCTTCAATGGTTTGCTTTTGAGTTTCATTCAATTCTTTATGAGAAACACATTCATTGGTTAAGTCCGACACTTTGGTCTCCAATTGACTACAATTATCACTCAATTGATTCAAATGTTTCTTCAACTCTTGAGCTTCAGTTTGAATGGACTCGAAATCGTGACTTTTCTCATCTAAAGTGACACTCATTTTCTTCAACTTATTCTTGAGCTCTTCATTGAGTGACAAAATATCAGTCAATTCTTTGTGTTTGTCTTCGAGACTGTTCTTAAAGTCACGACTCTTTTCATTGAAAGTGGTCTCCATTTCATTCAACTTATTCTTCAACTCTTCATTCATTTTTAGCCAATTCTTCATATTTTCCTCGAAGTTAGTCTCCAAATCGGTCTTTTCTTTGAGAATTGAATCCAATGTTTGCATCAAATTATCGCAATTTTGTGTCATTCTATTGAGTTCTTGAGTCAACGATGTATTGCAGTTAATAAGCATTTCATTGGTTTGCTTTTGAGTCTCATTTAGTTCTTTATACGAAAGGCATTCAGCGGTCAAGTCGTGGACTTTGGTGTCTAATTGACTGCAATTGTCTTTCAGTTGATTCATAAATTCTGTCGACTCTTCAACTACTGTCTCAATAGACTCTAAATCGCGACTCTTCTGGTCTAAAGTGACACTCATTTCCGTCAACTTATTCTTGAGCTCTTCATTGAGTGACAAAATAGTATTCAATTCCTTGTGTTTGTCTTCGAGAGCGGTCTCCAGTTCTTGTGCTTTAATATTAAGGACACAATCCATGGACTCTCCGACAGTACTGCCATTGAAAGAGTGGACAAACCTATTAAACGATTGGTTAAAGTCTTCGACCGAAATGTTGTGTTCAATGTCTTTGAGCTTCTCTTCGCGAAAGATAGCCAACAGATCATTGAGTTTCGAGTTCTCCACTCTTTCTCTCTCGAGATCTCTCTCCAAATCTCTCACCACATGCTTAGCGACAGTCAGTCCTTGTATTTCACTCCTCTGTTCCGAGATCTTCGCCATCAATTCACTGATCTTCGCCTCCAATTTGTCCACTTCTCGGGTCTTCGTGTCCACACTCTTGTAGATGTCGTCGATCTCATTGGTGGCAGAAGTGAGTCGTTTAGTGAGCGAATCGTTGGTGGCTTTGGTTTGCGTCCACTGAGCGCACAGTTTGTCGAAATTGTCTTTCAATGTCTGGTATTCATTGATATCCACACTATTGTCGCGAATGTCTCGCAACTTCTGTATTGACGCCAACTGTTCACTGATTTGTCTCTCTTTGCTCTTCTTGTCCGTCACTTCCGTCTCGAGAAGCGCTTCCAACTCATCGACTCTGAACTGAAGCTCATTCCTGATGGCGATTATCTCCTTCTTGTGATTCCTATCCATTTCCATCAGAGACTGCGAGTCTTCCGGAGTCCACAAACTATCCGATGAGTCGTTGTCTGAATGACACAAACGATTGAATTTAACGTCAAATCACTAAATAGTCGATTGAATTGAGAAATGGTTTGTCTTTCAACTCAATTACTAAATAGTGTTTTGTTTTAATCAATGACTTAATGAATGGGTTTTAAAAATAACTTTTCAAACGTTTATAAATAATACGTTTATCTCGTGATTGGTTTGCAATGCCTTTCAATTCATTCTATCATTCAATTCATGTCATCAACTATTTCACACAGTATTACACATATAGTAATAGTATTAAAAAGGCCTGAATTAAAGCTGCAGTTATTGTGCACTCAATATAAACCCCAATTCACTCATTTCATTGACTCATTTTACCCAAACTCCGCCCATTTATCTCATTCGCAAAGTCTATGCAAACATTAACTGACTATTGGTTTCCCTGACTATTCATAAGATTATAGATTAGATAAGAGATTTAAATCCCAAATGTTTTATTAGTCATAATTTAGACACCATTTATCGCATCATGTCATTTAAATATTGAAATGCTTGTCAATTGATTGGTCTTACTTTCATTCATTGCCAACACTCCCGAAGATATGTTGAGGAATGTGGTAATGGAAGCGATCATACGATATAAGAATACAAGATGTGGTACAAGAATATCATATAATTTCAGTTTAAAAACACTGATTTAAGTAGTAATGAGTCTTATGTAACACTGTTTACCAAATGATAGCACTTTATACTGAATAATCGGTTGCTAATAAAATGCGATAAAACTTTTGACATAAAAATCTTGACATAAAATCACATAAAATAATGAATTAAGACATCGATTAACACATTAATACAGATCTCATGACATTATGCCTCACAAACAAATTAATCAAATATTAGACGTATTGTCCACTAAAACCTAATACTTGAGGTAGCCAATAGTAATCATACAGTAGTTACTACTGAGTAGTATAACTTGCTAATACAACTTGCTCTCACAGGTTCATCCGGGTCATTTGACATATTTTTCGATTTACAGTAATTCAAATTCATTGCACGCCTTCCCCTCTATATCTCATTATAGACTTTATGAATAACTCACAAAAGTTTTATTTTGTATTATTTACAGCAGTTTTGGTTGAATTTGATGTGAAATAAGTGCAAAATTATGTCATTTTTGCGACAATTAAACCATAATTTGTTTAAATTGTTATCAAATGCGAGAAGCAATTCACTGGAAGTGATGGCCACAAGTGGTGTCCATTCGAGTTGTGTCCGATTGAAAGAAGGGGACAGACGTTCACTACTGAAGGGTTTGCCCAAAACGGATGAGGGATCTCATGGCGAGCGCCTACAGTTCGGCGGCTAATTTTAATTTGACATATATGCACGTAAAATACAATTAAACATTTAATAAAATGTTGAAATAATAGTATAAATATAAGCAATGGATGATAGAGTAGACGTCTGTTTGTATGAGATTTTGGTTGAAATAATGATAAACCAATTGAGTGGAGATGACTGTCAGCCCCTCTAACCCGCCATTTAGGGGGTATGGGCTGACTTAGATCTATACTGTTAGACATTTTATTATTTACTTTTAAATGGCTTTTAAATTCACTTTTGAGATGCAAATTATTATAACTTATTATTTAAGCAAAACAAAGTGATCTAGCATTACATTTTAGCAATGAATATTTTTTCATAAATAAATATATTTAAGAAATATTTTTAAGAACTTAATGACTATTTTGTTTATGATATCAAATAAATTCACTATGAACGTATGTCATTATACTTATACATTTATATTTATAAGTATGATTATACATTTTATTGTCATTTATTTTCATGGCTTTCGACTGAATATAATTTTATAAAATTAGATAAAATTTTATTTAATAGACAAAATTGACGTTAAAAATATTTTTTAATGATTAATGCTCTATAATAATCATTATGATTAAGTCATCTAAACATTACTCGTAATACTAATAACAAAAATATATTATATTATTATATTGTAAAGCTAGATAATTAAGATTTTCCCAGCAAATAAGCTGTATTTTGCAATAAATGGCAATATTCATTACTATTAATTACTTTATTATTAGATTAATAGCTTATTTTAAAATTCATATTCATTTTGAAATATTTTTATTATCATAATATGTGTACAAATGAAATGATTATTAACTTATTTTTAAACATAATGTTATATTTGTTTTATAACTAAGTAATCAATGTACAATATTACAATAACATAATTCATTCATTCATAATCGGAATTAGATTAAAAAATTATTATTTATTTTATATAACAAAATAAATAGCATAATCAAATACAATAAATATAAGTAAATAGTAATAAATAAATAGAAATCTGTATTTATGACACAAATTGATTTCGCAAAACAATAATTCATTTTAATTATAATGAATTTTATAGTTTAATAGTCATTATTATTAAAATGTTATTTTCAATCCTTAGTCCCAATGACTTATTTTGTGTGCATTGCGTTTACGCTGTATACTGATAGCCTGTTAAATCATAATTATTTCCATAATAATTTCCATAGCCTCGGACTTGTAGTTAGCGAGCTATTCAAGTTTCCCCCACACCGTTTTTTGTGTATGCCCCTATATATCGATCATACAAGACTTTATTTGAACATAAATATCGTCTGGAACCTTACAATTATTATTACAATTATGTTAATTAAAATTAATTGATATAATTTTTATTTCAATAGTTATTGTCAGTAATGGAGAGAATAGGTGTGAAAAGGATTGGCTTTTATTGTTGGAAACTATTCATTATAAATGAATTCAAGGGATACGAGGTTTGCAATATAAATTTAGCTATCAATAATATATTAAAATTAAATATTGTTAAACTTTATTTTTCAGATAATTGCACTGATCATAATATTATTTATTAAATTGTGTGAATAGAGCTGTGCGTTCATCCAATAGATAAGATTAAGAGTTTTTGGTGCATTTTGTTTTATTTCAATTACGATTAAAACCGATTCAAGAAGTTTTAGAGTTTACTTTATTTTTAACTCATTTTGAAGCCTACTTATCAGACTGTAAGACACAACTGAAATCATTTGATTACTGTTTGTAATCAATAAATAATGACTGATAAACGAGAGGTAGTTCTCAAACCCCGTTTGACTTCAATGTAAAACCCATTATAAAAATGTATATGTTTTAGAGTTTTGACAAAACGCACTCTCCTTGCAATGCTATTCAATGGGAAGATCTCGCAAACCCCTTATCAGGACTACCTCTCGTTTATCAGTCATTATTTATTGATTACAAACAGTAATCAAATGATTTCAGTTGTGTCTTACAGTCTGATAAATAGGCTTCAAAATGATATAATTTTTAATATTGTATTTTAATTATAAGTTGGATAATCTTTGGTTAAAAACGAATCCAATTTTTATGTCCCACACCGTTATTAATGTAAAAAATAATATACTCCTGTAATTGGTTTATATTTTTACAATTAATGTAACATATGCCATTGAAATGATTATAATCTGCAATTAATTATCTTAGTATCTTATAATTAGAAATCAATATTCAAGGTCCAAATATATCACAAGACATGTTAATATTACTTAAGTAAGGCAGACATTTGCATAATGTTCAAATCCATTTAGGATTTAATCAGCCAAACAAACATAATTTTAAAAACTTGTTATGAATATTGAGTTAGGTTTATGAAACTACAGGTATTTAAACATTTTAAATTATTTAAATAAATACTTTAATTACTTTTTTGATCACTTAAAACTTGCCTAATAATTTATAATCATTCATTTAGTTTATTATAAATCATTTATTTTACACGACAAAGCTTTAATAATAAATAATTAATAAAATATATAATTGTTAAACGGTACGGTATATACAATCATTAATTTGAACATGGCTCTTTTATATAATCCGATTACCGTATGAGACCTCTGCTGCCATCTATGGCTCACTAACTTTATGAAGAAATTTTGACCGACAGATGGCTAAATAAATTGAGTGATAATCCATTTTAATCGGCATTTGGTTCCTTTTCATATACAAAACTCAATGTGTATATCGATCACACAAGACTTTATTTGAACATAAATATCGTCTAGAACCTTTTGCCAAAACAAAACTTGAATTGAAAGTAAAACACAGAATTGTAAAGTGAGGTACAGTTACGAGTATAGAACGATATTTATGTTCAACATAGCCTTCTATGGAGAAAACACTTAGGATTTCATAGCATTCAAAGCAATGGGTTTTCAAATTGCAAATTTCAATGCAATTGAATTTGTGTTAAAAATAAAGTAAACTCTAAAACTTCTTGAATCGGTTTTAATCGTAATTGAAATCAAACAAAATACACCAAAAACTCTTAATCTTATTTATTGGATGAACGCACAGCTCTATTCACACAATTTAATAAATAATATTATGATCAGTGCAATAATCTGAAAAATAAAATTTAACAATATTTAATTTTAACATATTATTGATAGCTATATTGCAAACCTCGTATCCCTTGAATTGGTTTATAATGAATAGTTTCCAACAATAAAAGCCAATCCTTTTCACACCTATTCTCTCCATTAATGACAATAACTATTGAAATAAAATTATATAAATTAATTTTAATGAACATAATTGTAATAATAACCCTAATTTAAAACCAAACCTTAATTTTCATTCTCGTAGTCTGTCTTATATGTCTGGAAACATAATGACAATAACTATTGAAATAAAATTATATAAATTAATTTTAATGAACATAATTGTAATAATAACCCTAATTTAAAACCAAACCTTAATTTTCATTCTCGTAGTCTGTCTTATATGTCTGGAAACCACTAATGAATTCAATATTATATATGTTTTCATAGCTTCGGTACAGATTTTGGACGAGATTTGTATTATGAATGAAAGCATTAAGAAATAGTAACTTACAATCATAAGTAAAATTAGACTAAATATTATGGATGGACTGTAAACTATTGTATACATGAAGCTACTTATCATAACACCAAATGTGAGCCAGATTATAAATAAGAATTTAGACCAATAAATGTCGTTATATTCACTGATTTCCATATAAATAGCGTTCATTTGCCGTGAAATTCTTGATATAAATAAAATGTGTTGAAAAATATATTTATCGTTAATAGTGACCCAGCTTAGTATTATGTTATTTAATATTGTGATTTTGTATTTCAGATAATATGCTAAAATATAATAATACAGTATTTGATAAAATAATATGTTCACAAAATAATTTGTAATAATAGTGAATAATATTGTTTGATATATAACTGTAGCTATTATTGTAATATTAATTTGTATTTTCATAACTAGGTATAAATAAAACGCCACACAAAAACCTAGGCCTACAAATGTAGCAGAATTTATGATAATCTTGATCAATTTAAATAATATTTTTGATACTTTACATAATTGATATGCCATTATTTCATCATTAATACCAATACTTTTGGGTGAAATGAGACCCGAAATCATATGAAATACTTTCAAATCCGTGGGTTTTATACCATTTCTATAGTTATGAAAATTTACTAATTCACTGCCAATAACTAATGCTATTCCCGTTATTACTATCATGGTGAATATTACGCCAGTTCCCAATATGTAATCAAAATTACCGAGATGCATATGAGATAGGGCAGTGATTTTAATTTGACATATATGCACGTAAAATACAATTAAACATTTAATAAAATGTTGAAATAATAGTATACAGTAGAAGTGGACATCAGTGCAAACAAAGTGTATGGGAACTGGTGGTCAAATGTAAGGCCTGAATGGGGTCAACCACCAGAATAGCCAGCACTCGCACCCACACAAACACACCGACAATACAATAAAAATACCAAATATTTTGTATTTAAAGACAATACAAATGCACACAAAATCATCACTTAATTTGGACACACATTGAGTGCACTATTCGTGTCACTCATTGTCAACTAATTTTATATTCAATTTATTTAATACTATTTGTATTTTATAATCAAAAGTTAAAATAAAACTTAATTTTGTTTTATAAATTAATTCACGACTGCAAACAAGACTTTATTTCATTTGAACGCAAAAAAGTGTTTCAAAAAACTTTAAAAACTACTCATACTTTACATTATTTACACCGTCATATTAAGAGTGAAATTCTCTACGAAATTGGTATATCACATATCCATATTTATAAGGGAAATATTTCCCAATAAAAGTGGCCACTGTAGCTGGCCACAATGCAATAGAAATTACATAGTTATATTTCTTGTAGGATGTTCAGTACAAATTAAACAAATTCCTGGTTGCCAATTGGGAATCTAGTTTGTATTTTAATAGGTTTAGTCATAATGTCCGATTTTATTTTTAAAATATTTCCGTTATAAATATGGATATGTGGTTTAGCGATTTGGTAGAGAATTATAATCTGAATATGAAGGTATAAATAATAATATAGAAAACTCAAGATTTAAATGAAATATTGTGATTTTTCACAGTGTTTGTCACTAATTCTACATTATTTACAAGATTACTTAGGTTGATTGAATTTTCACATATATCAGCATAAATATCTGTATAAAAATCTCTATTGAATTGATATATCACATGGGCATAATCATTATGAAAATTTTCCCGATATAAGTGGCCACTGCGCCCGAACTCGAGGTCACAGGTCAATATAAATTAGATATTCGGACTCCTCGTCCAAAGTTATATAAGAATTAATAATTATTTCCCGGGTGCCAGCTTAGGTTAAATTCGAACGTGTTCTTTGTAAAATGTAGCGTTATTTTTTAATTTTATTAAATAAATAATAATTTATTTGAAATCTTCATGTTTGAATTAGTCAGAAAAATATTTTTATTTGTTAAAATCGGTTGACATTTAATAAAATTAACATCGATTTCTATTTCTTTAAATCCCTCTAGCGGCTAAACCCTACGATGAAAGTTGCTAAATTTTACATATATTATATATTTTAATGTCCTCTACAAGATTAGCTAATAAAATTGACCGGGCGAGCTGGTCAATTAATCCAGGTCAATTAATGGACAGAGAAACATCCTCCTTTCAATGCATTGAATTTGTGCTAAAAAAAGTAAACTCTAAAACTTAATTTTATAAATTGGATGAACGCACAGCTCTATTCACACAATTTAATAAATAATATTATGATCAGTGCAATAATCTGAAAAATAAAATTTAACAATATTTAATTTTAACATATTATTGATAGCTAAATTTATATTACAAACCTCGTATCCTTTGAATTGGTTTATAATGAATAGTTTCCAACAATAAAAGCCAATCCTTTTCACACCTATTCTCTCCATTAATGACAATAACTATTGAAATAAAAATTATATCAATTAATTTTAATTAACATAATTGTAATAATAACCCTAATTTAAAACCAAACCTTAATTTTCATTCTCGTAGTGATTCTTATATGTCTGGAAACCACTAATGAATTCAATATTATATATGTTTTCATAGCTTCCGAATAGATTTTGGACGAAATTTGTATTATGAATGAAAGCATTAAGAAATAGTAACTTACAACAATAAGTAACATTAGACTAATTATTATGGATGGACTGTAAACTATTGTATACATGAAGCTACTTATCATAACACCAAATGTGAGCCAGATTATAAATAGGAATTTAGACCAATAAATGTCGTTATATTCACTGATTTCCATATAAATAGCGTTCATTTGCCGTGAAATTCTTGATATAAATAAAATGCGTTGAAAAATATATTTATCGTTAATAGTGACCCAGCTTAGTATTATGTTATTTATTATTTTGATTTTGTATTTCAGATAATATGCTAAAATATAATAATACAGTATTTGATAAAATAATATGTTTGCAAAATAATTTATAATAATAGTGATTAATATTATTTGATACATAACTGTAGCTATTATTGTAATATTAATTTGTATTTTCATAAATAGGTATAAATACAGTACCATATAAAAGCCTACGCTTACAAATGTAGCAGAATTTATGATAATCTTGATCAATTTAAATAATATTTTTGATACTTTACATAATTTATATGCCATTATTTCATCATTAATACCAATACTTTTGGGTGAAATGAGACCCGAAATCATATTAAATACTTTCAAATCCGTGGGTTTTATACCATTTCTATAGTTATGAAAATTTACTAATTCACTGCCAATAGCTAATGCCATTCCCGTTATTACTATCATGGTGAATGTTACGCCAGTTCCCAATATGTAATCAAAATTACCGAGATGCATATGAGATAGGGCAGTGATTTTAATTTGACATATATGCACGTAAAATACAATTAAACATTTAATAAAATGTTGAAATAATAGTAT
>CAJPVJ010000110.1:0-39552 GCA_905397405.1 Oppiella nova
TTTGATGTCACTTTGAAGGTTGAATTGATTTGACTTTTATAATACAGAAAACCAAACATTAATCAAAATATAATATTATATAAAAAATAAATTTTGACGAATTATTATAATAACATTTTACAATACATAATAAATTTAATCATAAATTTATCGCAAAAACTTATTTCTTTGTGAAAAAGTTAGCGCATGTATTGATTTCTACTGTACATTGAAATTGCTGTGATTTTTATATAATAAAAATAAAAAATAAATACAATATCAATAAATTATTGACAATAAATTAATATAAAGCTTCAAATGATCATAAGTATAAATATACTTATGAATAGTATAAATATACTAGCTCATAAATATAGCTTTCTAATAGATATGATATTTATAAAATCTATTTTAGTCATGAAATTACGTTAAAAATTCTTGTCAATAGTTTTGATTGAAATCTCATAGAAGTCAATGAAAATGAATTTACAATTTTCTCAAAAGAAAAATTTGGGATAATTTTTAAGAATAGGAAATTTTTTATTATTAAAAAAATTTTGTGCACCGATTGAATGACAACAACAGTGCAAACAATATTTTTTATTAACTTAACGGTAACTATAAATAATTTTTTTCTTATTGTGTGAATTGAATGCTAGGAATGAAAGGATTGTCAAAATTCATTGATAAACGCAACAAATATTCGCAAAAATTAAATAAAATTTTCCGAACCAAAGAAAAATAATAACTGAATGGAGTTTTTCAAAACTAAGATTTTGTTTAGAAATTGCGAATATGTTGCTTAAGGTATATATTTTGTGTATTAAAAGTCAGTCTCTTTTATGTATAGCGAGAGGGCGGATATTATTCACATGTATTGCTATTTTTGATATAAAAATGCCGTACTCTTGGTGTGAAGTGAAGAACCTTTAAATGTTTTGAATAGAAGGCAAAAAGCATTGAAAGTTGTCGGTCAGGCGTATAGTAATGTGATGTTAGAGTTGGAAAACTCATGGATAGAGAGAGAGAGCGAGCGAGCGAGAGAGAGAGAGAGAGAGAGAGCGCACCGATAGATGAATAGATTCGTTGGGAATATAAGAGCCGAGAACACGGTTCACATGAAATGGCAATACAATCGATTCAATGCAACCCATAGACCAATAGGTGCTATAATATAACTATAACTCAATAGTATTAGTGTTACTCTTAGTTAGGCATAGAATAGGAGAATAGCTTTACTTTAATATAATATGATTGCGAGAGAATGTCACAGCACTGGGAGGACGGGTAGAGTGTGAGGTGAGTGCGACACAGGGGAGAGAAAGAGAGGGAGAGAGAGAGATTCTTTTGAATGAAATAAAAAGCAAAAAAGAGAGGATAGGAGAGGGATAGAGATAAAGGAGTGCTCGGATTGATTGTGAAGTGTTATAATGAGATGACAAGAGAGGCTCAGTTGGACTAATGCTTTATTCGCACAAATGCTGCTTATTATGGACTGATTGTAGAGATCATGCGGTGCTTATTGTTCGTGATTTGCGTTTTGTCCGCACTCTTGGGTTCGTATTGTTTGTCCAAAATTGAAAACCTATTCAAAAGGTCTTTGCAATGAAAAGGAGTATCAGAAGAAGCTTTTGAACGCAATGAATGGCAAATAAATAGCGGTTCAGAAGAACTGCACGCGTATTGTCAAGACTTGAAGACCTGAACACATATCGCATCACTTTTAGACAACACGACTATTCACTGATAGAAAAGGATTTATTTCTTATCTAATACTTCAATACTTATAAAGTGATCGATTGATAGATTTCTATATGAAACACATTTTCTACTTTTGATTATATCACACAAAATGTTATATATTTTTAGAAATGTGACAAAAAAGGAGAACTTTTCTAAATCTTTTCGGCGATAAATAAAATAATTTACAGAATTTTCTTCATTCAAGGAATTTAGCTTTTATTGCAATTTTAGTGTCTCTTTATTAATATCGCAATGAATGGCACTATTATTAATGATCACACAATCTATTGAATGTTGAAATAAAATTTGTGGTAAAAGGCAGTGATTGGACAGACTTTGCCGTCAATTACTGGTAGAGAACCAAACATTCAAATTAGTCACTGTTTGGGTTTCACTTGGGTTATGGGTTATGAGCTTTAGATATTTCGGTCTAAACATTAGATTAGTTCCTAATACAGAGGTGCCCACACCAATACCAGAATACTCATTACAAATTATCTATTACTAGAAAATTATTTGATATAAAACTAATACAGAACTTTTAAACTTAATAATATTAATGATTAGGTTTTAATAATCATTATGGAAACTATTATACAACTACCTGTAATGTTTTCTGAAAATTATAAGGAAATGAAAGGTGGTCAGGGGGTCATCTCTACTAAATGTGAGCCCTATCTAATTATTATGAGTGTTGGGCTCACTATTTATGACAGAATTGTGTACTTATTCAGGCGATTGTATACAATGCCTGCAAAATAGTGTTGATTGCAATAGATTTGTATCCTTTAATTCATGTGATATAACCGTTGCCTAAATCCAGTGTTTGATGTCTGGCGACCACTGTATGTGTTTGGCTCAACTCAATCCACGTAATATCATAATAGAGGCCAGGGATGCCTGACTGGAGATTACTATAGCCCAGAACAGTGTGTATATGTGTTTACAGTGCTGTACAATATGAGGAGTTTATTGAAGAATAAATAGCAAAAAATAAAATATCAATAGAAATACAAATAAAAGAAGAGACTCATAGAGAATGGACTTTCAGTGCGGCTCATAAGCTATTGCAACATATTTGATGTGATATATAATATAATATAATATAATATAATATTAACGCGTGAATAGATTTGGCTTATTCTTAGTATATTTGCTTTTATTGGTTCACATCCACAGCACATACACATCACATACACATCACATACACATCACATCCGCATTTGCTTTATTACAATAACAAATGCATTACAATAGAAGGCTGTCAGCCTCTAAAGTTGGTCCATATCGTGCTATTATCCCCATTCCTATTATACTTTTTATGTGAAGGGCCCCCCATATATATAAGCATCCATAGAGTTGCGTTTAGCACCACCACTACAAACAGCCCATACAAGTATGTGTTCCCAAACTGTATACCCATTGCATAGAATATTGGACCCTTTGAATGGATGCGAGTGTAGAGAAGTGCCAATTCTGCCAATTCTACCAATTCTTTCCACTTCTCTATTGTAATACCACTTTCAATGCCATTGAATATAACGCTTCACTATTAGACTTATTATACTGTATTTGAATTCAGTAAGTGTAGAGAAGTGCCAATTCTGCCAATTCTACCAATTCTTTCCACTTCTCTATTGTAATACCACTTTCAATGCCATTGAATATAACGCTTCACTATTAGACTTATTATACTGTATTTGAATTCAGTTTTTTACTATTATATTCACTGATAGGCTCTCTATTCTTATGAACACATCGAGGATTTGAGTTGAAATGTTAACCGTTTATTACAATATTTTCCCAATAATTACCGCTTAGATAACAATCGCTATTCACATACAATATTGTGTTTTATGTTTTATGTAATATAATATGAATAATGTATTGTTTATTACATAAAAGCCCATTTAATTCGTTTATAAATAATAATAAAATTTAAATCTTTGACCGACAATAACATTATTCTGTGTATTATTCTGATGGCATTATAGCTATGAACTAAAAGCATAGTTAGAGTTATTTTATGAGTTTTGTTTGTATGTATTTTGTGTGCATGGTGCAATTGCTTGAATGACTTATTTGCTTCTTTGTGTTGGATCGCAATTTTCAATTCAATTTATGCCTTTCCATAGATGCCTTTCCATAGATGCCTCGCATGCATGAAGTAGTCTTATTGAATGCACAGTATGTCTGAATGTTTGTAAAAGATTTTAAATGTCTGTCACTGCGAGTACAGCCATTAATCTAGTTTTGCAATACAATGCCTTTCCATAGATGCCTCGCATGCATGAAGTAGTCTTATTGAATGCACAGTATGTCTGAATGTTTGTAAAAGATTTTAAATGTCTGTCACTGCGAGTACAGCCATTAATCTAGTTTTGCAATACCAGTCATTTCTGGCTTTATTCGTGCCTTAAGTCATGCACTCTTATAAAAGGCAAAAGTATTATAAAAGTATTGTATAATAATGTATATAATGTTTATATAAATATTTGTGCGAAAAGATGAACACATAGAGCATTGAATAGCATTGAAATAGCATTGAATGCTTGTATTGGACGCAAGCATTCAATTGAAAAGATGTATTAAAAACACTTAATTCCATAATAAAGCGAACAAACAATAGATTTGAATCGTTTTTCAAGTGTATTCAAACTTATCAAACAATAACTTACAATCATTGAGCTATTAATGCTTCATATAATCTTAATCTCTGTCTTAAGTGTCGGCGCTTTAGTCCTTTGTCTTATAATATTGCCTTCAATTCATTGTAAAGAATTGCCGAACAAAACAATACATATTTTATTGTTATTCAAGTGTTTTCTTGATAAGCAGTCGTTGATAAAGCTATTAATGGGAACCGACCATCACTTTGCTATTACTTTGCTATTCATATCACATTAGGTCTCATTTGATGAGTAGAAGCGACACACAAACGAACTTAAGACCCGAACCACAAGTGAATGTCTTTAGACCTAACAGTAGCCGCAATCAGACCTATCAGTCCTCGAGTCTAGATATCATTGAATTGATTAATAAAACAATGCATTTGAATAGAAATAAGTGATTCTCTCGTCTGCTACTCATTCCTAACAAATCTAATGCCAAACAAATGGTTCACTAATTTTCCTGATAATCAGTTTCCAATCCATTCTTTTCTCCTTATTTTTTCGTCAAAACTTTCTTTCGATAATAGTTTTCACATTCAATAAGAAGTTCTTATCGACTCTTCTAATGACTTGTATTTTAGTGTTTTGTCAAATCATTTACTATTCATTATATATTGAGATATGATTTTGATTTGATTTGATTTGAGCACAATTTGTCACATGAGCATCGACTCCAATAGTGACCCATTAGACCATTGTATGGCTAACAAGAGTTGACAAAAGCCTACATCACATCACATAACAGTGTCGTGACTGTTAGCTGTTGTGATGGTTGTGCTGTTACGCACCTGCATGTTATGGCACAGGGAATGCCTACAATAGATCACTAATCACACCTAACATGCATTGCTTGAATGCGTTCAATGAAATCAACACAATAGCCGTTAATTTAGTTTTATTTTCTCTCTCTTTTCCATTTACTATAACTCAACATAAGAGCCAACAAAACACAACACAAACTAAACAATAACTGAAACCAAAAACAAATTCAATGACAAAACAAGAGAAGAAAACAACACAAAAAATAAGTGAATGAATGAATTGAATGAAAACTAAATAAGTTTTGTAAAATTAAGGTTTTCGTGGGCCATATAATAGTGTGGTTAGTGTTGCAGTGATACCAGTGATGCAGTGATAAAGGCCTGGGAGTGAGGGTATACTATATACCCGGTATAGTGTACTCTACTTTCACTCCACAATCACAAGTGACAGTAGGAGTGAAAGTGTTTGTCACCATTGAATTAAAGGCTCATTAAGCACACAATTGTCTCGTCGTTTAGCACTAATTCAATGCTAACTCATCTCTATTTTCATGGCTTTTATGCAATGATTACTTGTTTTTGGTTTTAATATTACATAATAATGTCATATAAAGCCATTTCCCCTTAATTTAGTCAAATCTTGTCAATTGAAGCTCTCATTCATTTGCAGGCATTTGTTGTGTGAAAGCGAAAAACAGAGGAAAAGAAAATTTCCATTTATGTGTTGACAAACTAAATAAAAGTGGGAATAAAGGGAATGGTATGCACTGCGAGAGTGAGACTATACTGATAACGGCTTTTGTATGACATTAGATATCTATTGGAATACATGTTATTCTTTTATTATGAAATGTTTTACAATTGCCGTCATTTGGTGTTTACTTTTGCTCGAAAACTTAGTGATAATAATAAGAAATAAGAAACGAATGGTTATCTCGATAACAAAGACACTCACAATTGCCATACATTCTCACTGTTTATATTTCCAAAGCTTTTCTATTCACTAATAATATTAATAAAAATTCTTTATAATTTGCTAACAATAAATTCTACCCAAATATATATGCTATTATTTGAGATTTTTTTAATTTAATTTTTTCTGTATGTATAATATATTGCATAATATAATACAATTGACAGAATATTTACTGTCGTGTTATAAGCAGTTCCCATAAAGTGATACAAACGATAAACTCTTATATTCACACAATTGTATGCATTTCTGTGGAAATGATATATAATAATAAACTCCAATTGAAAAACGTTTTTAATGAAAAGCGATCTAATTTTTATTTCTCTTTTTTGTCATATTTTCTATTATATTGTTATACATATAATAAGAGGAACTTTACAGCAAATGTTGATTTTTCATTCTTTACATTACATTTTCATTTCAAAGACATATGTATTTTCATCAGTTATGGCACAAAACAAATTAAATGCAGAGAAAATCGCTTTCAAACTCTCCATTACAATGGTTTGGATAGAAATTCTTTATTCAGAAATACTTTTACTATTTATTGTTCAATAATGTAATAACTGTTTGAATTTACAACAAATACAATAAATTACAACTTTCTCTCTATTTAACTCTCTTTTTGTTCACTCTATCACTAGAAAAATGAACTTAAAATTGTTTTGGGATTTTATAAAATTATAGATTAATATACTGTATATATAATTATGAAGACATTCTCCTCACCGGTCATACAAAATGATATAAATTCTGTCAAATTATCTCAATTTGATTTCTCAAGATTTGATTAGTTTTATAATATATTTAGATATTAATCTACAATCAGAGAAACTATTAATTTAATAAGAAAAATGAGTGACAAAATTGTGAGTAATTAATATTTATGTTTATAATAGTTATGCGAATGCGTCTCATTTGGCACTCATTTGTATTTAAATTATTATCTAATTATGAATTATAAATGCAAAGTATGACAATTGAAAGCATATTATTATTAATATGACATGAAATGCATTCTCAATAGAGAGTCTGTTCTCATGGTTTGTCTCATAGAGTATGTCTCATATGATGTATGTCTTGCACTGTATTCTGTACTCAACTAAACAAATATGAATATACAGTATATATGAGAATAACGGTTAGAGAGAGCGTAGACCTACAGCACAAACAGTACAGCACTACAGAGTACTCGTGACATACGGTTTGTCAGAAGAGTATAATAAATGAATTGAAACTTAATTTGCTTTTGGGATCAACTGTTGTACTAAACAATGGGAGGCGGAGAGAGTTTTGTCAGACTTGACATCCGGTCGTCCATTTTAGGCAGACCTGACATGAGATATGCGGCGGCGAACGGATTGTTCCGTAAGTCAGCACTGAATTGAGGATTTGTTGCCGAATGTGAAGAGACTGGCGGTAAGTGATAGCCCGGAGCCGGCAGATAAGCACTCTGATGGAGGTTATACTGGTGGGGGTGTGTGGGCTGTGTGTGGCTCAGATGGGAATGGGCTGACAGTGAGGACAGTAGTGATGAGGCGGCGGATGACGAGTAAAGGGATGGACTGAAACAAAAGTTGCCGAACGCGTCGTTATTGACTTTGAGAGCGCCGGGAGTTAAGGAATCGTTCCTCATCTTAACGGCGTTGACCATCGCATTCAGATGACCTCCCGGTGCGTACAGCGGCGGTACGCTTAATGGGTAGGAGCGGGCGGTGGCGGCCTTTTCACTCTCGAGTGCCATCCCGGCCATAGTCACCGGCACATCACTGGTCGGTGATGTGAAAGCTGTGAATCGGCCCAACGGGTCAAAGGGTGAGCCCATAGACGGACTCATATAAGCCGGCGCTGACCCTAAATAGCCGTTGTCTTTCTTGACCATAGGCTTTGGCTTACGTCTGGGCCGGTACTTATAGTCTGGATGCTCTGCACCGGTAGTGGGAAGAGTAGGTAAATATAAATACAGTTATTTAGCACGAATTGACTGCTTGTCTCAAACATTATTCACAAAAAAGTGGTTTAAAACTAAGAATTAGATTCAGAAATGAATGAATCTGTGAGTGAGAAGGGGTTCTCTAATAAGGTGTTTCACTCGAGACAGAGTGGGAACGACACTAATTGTATGCTTTCATGTTTGCCTACCTTTCATGTGAAGGGCTCGCAGTCTCTTCGCCTCATCAATGAAGGGTCTCTTCTCGGCCTCAGTCAACAGCTTCCAGTCCTGACCCAAACGCTTACTGATCTCCGAGTTATGCATTTTTGGGTTCTCCTGAGCCATCTTCCGGCGCTGTCCTCTCGACCATACCTTTTATTTGCACACATTTTTCCATATTATGTATATTGTTGTCAATATTTTTATCAATATTCTCTAATTCTCGTCTTTTTCAGAGATTACAAACTCATATATAATACTACTTATGATTCAAATGTTTGGTCACATGAACACAGTGTCTCATAATTGTTGTTTCAAAGCACTTATTCTTAGGACTTATACTTTTAAATGCTTTCCAACTATTTCGTAAACTAATTGATAAGTTTGTGATACATTGTATTTGAGTTCAAAATACAATATCATAAACACTCAAAATCTCAGTAAATATTAGTTAATAATTAAGAAACAAATATTTGAATGAAAATTGTGTTGTGATATACTGACCATAAAAGCATTCATCGGTCTCTTGACGTGATCATTGCTTTTGGACATAATCGCAGTCATCGTCATGTTTGCCCACAATCTGTACGTTTAGCAAACTTTTGACACAAAATATTGTAAATCCAATGAATTGTTGATAATTGCAACACAATGTGAAACAAACAGTGAATTTGAAGCCACGAACTAATATTTCATTGAATTCAATGAATACGAGCGATGAGTACTTCAAGTGATGAAGTGATTGAAGTCTCAAACTGTCTAACTGTGAGCCAACACAAGCACTGTATGAGTGTATGAGAGCTCACACACAGCTTCTGGTGTTATAAGTGATGAGAGGGCGGACCCACTCATCCCTCCCTCCCATCTCTGCATTCATTGGTGTTTCGTTTGCAACGATGTCTGCGATTGGCTGTTGGCTGAAGACGTTGAATGCGTGCAGAACTTGCAGTGAATGGAGTGTAGGGAGAGTTAGGTTGTCATCAGTGATGTGTTGCTTGAAAACAGTGCTTAGTATTGGAGTGTTGGGTGAGTAGAGAGGCCTGGGATGTGATTTGCATTTGTGTATCAATGTATAAATAAATGCATTTTCTTTGGTGTTTGCTTTCAATTCTTTATTATTTTAAATGAAAGGCATTTGTGTTGAGAGGGAGAGGGCAGTGATGGCACGACAGGCTGTATGAGTGTACCTACATATGGCTGAATGTATGGTATATGTGCCGTATGTATGGTTGTGGACAATGGTGGCTGTATTGAGCACTTGTCAAACAGATGTATTGCAAGTTTAAAGCCAAACAATAGCCGTTCAGACATTAGAAATGATAAGAAGGCTGAAACCAAAAGCTCTTTTAGGATCTAATAGTGTCCCTCTCTGGCAGGCATTGTATGGTAGGGGCAGGTATTGTGCCAAACAATGATAGGCTGTAAGGATCGGGTCGTTTTGGTCGATCCATCTTTTATGGGAAAAATAGAGGATTGAATGCATTGAAAGGAAAATGTATTGTTATTTAGTTTCGTAAATACAATATCTTTAGTCGTGACAAATGACGTACAAAAATGCCGGAAAGAGGACTTCTCAGCACTTTTCTCATTCAAATATCACTGTTCCTACTGTTCCTCACAACCTACTGTTCCTCTACAACATAACACTGTAATACTGTAATGCAATTTAACATAACAATCCCCGTTAATAAAGTGCACCGACTCTACCATATATACCCGACTCCACTGCCTTTTGTCACTAAACCTAAAGAATTGATAGTATTTTTCAATAAGAAAACTGCAAACCATTGATATATTCTGTATTATAATACAGAATAAAATGCGAGCGAAACACCAGAAACACCAAAATTCTGGCTTTTATTCCCTCTTTATATCAAACACTGTATTATAATATTTCGTTCAAAATCTTGTCTAACAGTAAAAGGCATTCAATTTTTAGTCACTCTTTCATTGCTATCGTTGTGTTGCAGAACATTCAGAGCCGACTAAGTCTGCGATTATTTAAAACCTGATCCCATGTTATGCCCGAAACAGCTAACTGTGCCCAACAGCCAGCCCAACAATCGCTGATAGTTTGCTTCCCAGTAATACTCTTATGACATTCACTCAAACACTACTCTAAGGATAAGAGTTATTACTTTTTCTCTTCTCAAATAAATCTTTTGAATGCTATTTAAGAATTGAATGATAATAATAATAATAATAATAATAATAATAATAATATTCAAAATTTTAGTTTCAATACTTATTCTTATTTCCTTTAAAAAGTGACTAAAAAGAGATGAATTCATATTTTACTTATTCATCTGTTTGTTTAAATGTAAAATTCTTTATATAAAAGGAATACACAGGAGCTTGCAGTTTTTAAGACATCATTGGAAAATATTGATTTATATAGTGTATATAACTTATTATTAAAAAGTATGTGTTTAAAAACAGATTCATATGTGTGCATTTAGAAAAATTTATAATCAAATAAATTGTATTATATATTTTTGAAGCGAGATAAAAATTATTTTATTAATGTGTATTAGTGATATGCAGCATTGAGTTGTTTGGTGATCCCCTAATATAATATAAAAGTCAATTTTATTATATAAGATGAGAGACTGAATGTATGAATGGTGTGAATGTGGATTGAGTTGATATATTGTTTAGTCGATTGTGTGGATTGTGTGCACACTATAGAGGCTTTAGAGTAGAAAAGAGGTGTTTTGCGCTCCACAGAGCTTAGAGTGTGTGTTAGCCTGTTATCTGTGGTCTCCCAATACTCCCAATACTCGCAAACGCTTTATGTACGGATGATCTGCTCACTACTCTAACCCACAATACAGTGTCTCTCATACACTGTGTTAGCACTGGATTTCCAATTGGAGATAACGTTATGTTCAATGCTTTTCTAATATAAGAGAAAGTCATTGAATGAGAAAAGAGGATCACTTTATAGAGTAAAGAATAGGCGGGCGGGCGGGCCGTCCACTACATTCATACAAACTATTATATGCATTGCATAGTTGTCTGTATGACTATATACGACTGTATGGGCCCAACAAATACAGTGAGCTATGAAGCACTGGATAGACATACAATACACTAATACATTGTTTGCGGTTTCCTTTTGTTGCAATCGCTTAGAAAGTAAAGTAAAGTTAAGGCAATAAAAGCCATTTCTTTGCTATACTCTATGGCACTGTTAGTTGTGTCAGTGCTTTCATTGACACCTTTCCATTCATAGCACACATAGCCATACAAAACATACTATTTTCTCGATCACAACCGCTTTCATTGTTCTATTTGTGCATTTGATGCCATCCCCACACACCACACACACCACCACAACAGCCTGTCCTCCACCACTACATATACAGAGAATACACATCATATGTATTATGTTTATAAAAATAAACCCTGATATAAAATGTTGACAAAAAATGTTTGTGAAGTGCAATGCAATGCACACCCAATTCATGTTTCAAACCATTATTGTATTGAAATTAAGAGAATAGGAGATGATAGTTGTGTCAGTGCTTTCATTGACACCTTTCCATTCATAGCACACATAGCCATACAAAACATACTATTTTCTCGATCACAACCGCTTTCATTGTTCTATTTGTGCATTTGATGCCATCCCCACACATCCCCACACACCACACACACCACCACAACAGCCTGTCCTCCACCACAACAGCCTGTCCTCCACCACTACATATACAGAGAATACACATCATATTATTATGTTTATAAAAATAAACCCTGATATAAAATGTTGACAAAAAATGTTTGTGAAGTGCAATGCAATGCACACCCAATTCATGTTTCAAACCATTATTGTATTGAAATTAAGAGAATAGGAGATGCGATGGGTTGTGATCGACACAAACATTTAGTTTTATATGTTATGTAAGTCTTTGCAAATGAATTGATAAAACATTGTAAGGGATGCGGAGATAAGACACGAGATCTACACCAATGTTGAGACATCTTTGGTGGCGACTATACACTCAAAACCCATACTTTGTTATAATATTATATTGAATTGAATAGAATGGAGAGAAAATGCAATTACTTTGTATTGCTTATAGTGTATTGTATTAACAAAACACACGTTTCTTAATATTATACAATATATTGTACTAATGAATGGTTTGATGCAATGTTTATCTGTTGTTCACAATTCCTATTCATTCATTCATTCATTCATTGGTTCATTCATTCATTGATTCATTTGTTCATTGAAGCGAACAATTGCTTTTTTGAGGCAAACTTATGATAAGACGAGAATTTAAAGCAAATTCTTGACGTCTATTCCTATAATAAATTCAAAGTAAAGTGCATTTTGTGGTAAATAAAGAAAAACTGATGGCATCTATGGATGTATGCATTTGTGATGTGGTTTCTCAATATTAAAGAGTCAGTGAATAAGTGATAGAAATGCCTCAACCAAACCAAACCATACATACAGTGCTTATATAATATTTGGTCTATAGATCGGTCGTATATAACGCTATGTCTTAATCCTCTTATAGCGGGTATTCATTACTCTTATGGCCAACATATCGTATACTCATATATAAAATACAGTACTATTAACGATGATTGGGTGCTATTGGCTGTTGAGGACAGACACCAATAAACTTATAATTTGATGGTCAATATAAATGAAGTGAAGCCAAGATTGAACTGTTGGTGCGATCGATATATTTGACACACAATTCAGTGCAATTGCGTCCTTCTCTCTCCCTTTCCACTAATATAATAGTGCTTTGGGTCACAACCTCTCATACAAACCATTCATTTCACTCCGAATACCCTACTCTTCATTGCATTTCTATACACAATAATAGTTTTCAATATTATTCGTTGCCATAACTTATGATTACATTATACTAACCACCAGAATATCCTAATTCCTATGATTTCATCAACTTTATTAATTATGAAACTATATTTTCTCAAACACTCCAATGAATTCATTGTTTTGAAGTCAACCAATAATGCGAGTGATGTTTGCGATCAAAAGATTTGTGGCAATTGGTAGTGAGAGAGAGAGAGAGAGAGAGAGAGAGAGAGCACTGGGAATTGGCTGACAATCGTATTTATTATACATTTGCAATAAATAGAAAGCACTCAATCAGTAGTGTTGATGTGTCCCAACACTAACTTATTGTCACTTAACTTCAATTGCAATCAATACGTCTCTATAATATAAGTCATTCAATCATATGTTTATATCGCTTTTAATTCAAACGTTATATTAATTTTTTCTTTTGTTAACATAAAACCTTTTTCCATAAATAATATATTTTATTAAACGATAAGACATTGAAGTTATTTTCAATAATAAGATATTTATTTATTTTATTTATTCATATAAACGCTTAGAAGAGATAACCAAATATTAGAGAAATGTATTTTATTAGACGTGTATTGAATTGATTGTAATCATTAGTGTTTGCCATTCACTTAACTTTTTGATAAAATTTTATTTCAAAGAATTATTATGAAAACAAACTTTAAAAATCCGTAATGTTAAATTAAATTTATTAAAATAAAATTATAAATACAAATTTTAAATCATAAATTTTATTTTAAAAGTAAATTTAATATGATATGTCACTCAAAATTTTCTTAATGTGATCTAGAATAATCAAAATTTTAAAATATTTGTCATTACATTTTCTTATTAGATTATAAATTAAATTTTATAACTTATAAATTATCATTCAATTTACAATAATACATAAAGTTTAATAAATAAAGTACTAAATTGTTTAAATACAATATTTAGAAAATTTAGTACAACAAAGTTTATTTAATTGAACACAAAGTCAAGTACTATTTCATTAATTCCTATAAAGGGATTGATTTCAAATTAAATTTACATAATTTTTATTTTAAGAGCTATCTAAATTTATTGAAATACTATCATTATTTATCGGGACAACCATTTACTGTATGACTGAAACAAATTGAAATTCAAGGAATAAAAGATTCATTTGAGTTCTCATAGCATTATAAATGAGATCAATCACTCATTTTGTATTATATTTGCAAATTAATACGAGTTGATCGCCTGATCCACAGCTGAGGGCATTATTTTCAGGATATTATCGCAATGGGTGTGCATATTATCGATTATTTTATTTTTAATTGTTTGACATATAAATTCTTTGTTTTTCCTGGCTTCATTTAATTATCGGTTTTGTATTTCTGTAAATAAATGAAATACATTTATTACAATTTTATTATTAGTAATGATAATAAACATATAGATTAAACATTAATACTTTATAACATAATAATTTGAAAATTAAGATTTTAATTATAAAATTCAAAATAATATCTTAATAAAATAAATGTTTAAAACCGTGAAATATGTAAAATAATTTTTATAATATTTTATTAATTTAAATAACAAAATATTTTTAAATGCTTAGTATTTACTAAATTAATAAAAGTTAATTATTTAACTATGTATAAAACTCAACAAATTTAATTGACTTTATATTGTAATAAAAGTGTGAATTTGTTGAGATGTAAATATTTTTAGTTCATTGAACACGAGTTTAATTATATGAAAGCGAGACATTTGAATGGATGAGAAATCTGAATGAAATGACAATATGATTGAGAAGAGTGTGTAAATCAAAGGGAATTTGTTTGATCTGAAGATGAGAAGCAATGATGGAATGGATGGCAATGACGGCAATGATAGCAGCGATGGCACCGACATTAGAGTCGGTAATAATGTTTTCAACAGTTGTGTAGAGATCGGTCGGGCGTAACAGTTAATGTGGTTTTTATAAGGGCTTTATTTCGCACATAACACACAATAGTAGTGACAAAAATGAAACAAAAGTCTCTCTTTTCTTAGCCAAACATTGGGTTGAATTGAATGGTTTGAATGGTTGGGTCTCACGATATATCATATTATATTCCACCGTTCAGTTCACGGCCACAGAAGTAAATAAGCTTTTTATACATAAATCTAATGACAATATGAGATCACAATATTATATTGACTCCGATTCACACCTTCAGATGAGGCTTTCCATATGATGTACACTTCAATTAGGGTTAACTGAGGCGTTGATTTTGTCTTAAAATAAAAGTCAGAGTAAATGTGAAAAACAATTTCAAGCCAAGAGTTGTGTCATTTTTATTGAATTCATTTGATAGAAAAGTTAGTTTTATTTTATTTATTAATTTCTTGGAGACTATAATTTGTTGTAGAGATACACTATTATGGTGTATTGCACTGGTATTGGACTGGTATTTGATGGTATTGTGTGTGCTTTGGAGGCAATAACTCGATGTCTGCTATTGTCTGTCGTAATAATGCCAAAGCAATCGCATCGACAAACATGTCTTTGTTTTGTTATCACATATTCTCCACAAATACAATATTTGTGTCCAAAAGGATAGAAACTATACTCCACTAAACTATACGTCTCTCTGTATACTTCGTATTGAGTATTGGATACTATTATAACAGACTTGAAGGGATATCTTGAAGTTATGAATAGGATATTATTGTCGCCAAAGTCTTCCTTGCTTCAGTGCTCTGTAATAATTGTTAGTCAGCTTAGAATGCAGTGAAAGTAGTACCGGTGCTTATATGGTGTATGTGCTGTCTGTGGCAGTCGATTATTTGAACAACTTTATTAAAATTCATCCAAAGAGATCCCATGAGAGGCTTTCTCTCAGTGTACAGATCTCTATAGCAATAACTGTTGGCAATAGAGTATTGGTTTAGCCCTCCTCTCCTCTCTCTCTCTCTCTCTCTCTCTCTCTCTCTCTCGCACTCTCTGACAAAATAGCCTCAAGAAAGTGGAATAACAAAAACCGCCATCCATTTCATTGTTTGCACTCTACCAGTGCTCTACCAGTGCTCTACCAGTGCTCTGATGCACTGCCAATACACATATATACGGGTATTGGATGCAAGAGTACAATACTGTGTGTCAATCACATAGCGCTTCCACCAGTTTCTCTCTTTTTCATAACAACGGAAGTGTCGATATCGACGGATCCTAAAACTCCCGAATCTAATAGTGATAGCAATACTGAAAACATTGCCTCTTTTTGCTCTCAAAAACACATACACTTCCAATACAATGGCACATAAAGTGTGGGGAAACTGAGACTACACTATGACTTTGGTCTAAAAAATACTCCATTTCTTGCATCGGAACTGGAGTTTGCTTTTGTAGTGAAGATAAAAAATAAAGAGAAAAAACTATAGCAAAGCAAAAAACTTTTACTAGTTTGTATTATGTTTGACATTAGTCTGATATGTATGGGGCACTAATGCACCGATAATTAAGCGATTAATATATTTTTTAAACAGCTTTTTATCATAAACGCAATGCATTTGGAGTCGGATATTGAGAAAAAGTTGATTAATAATAGACTGCTTTTAATGACTAAATTCATTATTACTTCATTAGCACTGATAACGAGAGCTCGGAATATTTGCACCGAAAAATATGATTCACAAAAAATATTGACAAAAATAAAGTACCCTTTTTGTGCTATCATTTATATGTATTGCCAATACTCTCTCCTCTAATCATAAATTCTTACTTTAAAATAAAGTTTAAAATTTCAATGAATTAGATGTCAGTCACATCAGTGAACATCCATTTATGAAGTTTGTCTCCAAAAGTCTCTCTCAATTCTTTTGATCATTTTATTTATCATTTATTGCATTAAAATTTCACTTTTCTATTATATAAATAACAGTTAAAAAAGTTTTTTATACTAAAAACTTGAGATTTTTTCTTCTAAATAAGAATAGAGTAGAAAAGTATAGGAGAGAAGGGAAGGGAAGGGAAGAGAAGTAACTTTTTCTCTGAAAATTTTGTCAAAAATGAATTTTGAGTTAAAGAGAAGTATTAACAATGAGTCGAAATCGAAATATTTTAATCAGTTTATAGTCAGGACTGGAATGTTATGTAGAAGTCCTGTATTGAGTTGACGGCAATTGAAGGCAAACCTATTTTTATCATTGAATCTGTTGTTGAGATGCCTTTCACTGGTTGACAGTTTAGAGTTAAGTTGAGTTCACTTTTCATTTTGTTCATTGCATTGAGTTTAAAATAAAATTCATATTTTATTTATATAATAAAGGTCCGCTTTTTTAATAGATTCCTTGAGAATAAACTACTTGTGAATGGATTACATTTTGGAGGCGATCTTTATTCTGGTCTCAGAAAAAATATTTTGTTATAAACCTTTATATCTGACTTAGAAATATAAATAATATTTGTGAGTATAGAGTATAATATACTATATTATAAACTATAAGGACCACGACAAAGCCTTAGTTGTGAAAAATGTGAAAAATGTTTTGAGGTTCACATCTATAAGGGTTTATAATATTAGATGTATTGAAAGGCATTCTCTATCTCTGTTTTTGAATTCAATATAATATTATATAAATACAACGTTTTTCTCTCATCCACAACATTAGAGAGAAAATTATATTAGAGTTGAGAGCCATACCGATGTGGGACTTTGAAATAACACAAATCGACTACATTTTTATTTTTTCTCCATTATTACAACACTTCAAATAACTTTCAATCTTTAATAAACTGCTCACAACTGTAATGTAATTTGTATTTTCAGTGCAATTGTTTGCAATTCTCAACGCTTGCTATACTATGTGTACTGTATGTACTGTATGTCCCATGTTTTGCATACAGAATATAATAAAATATAAATTCAATTCCAAAACATGGGTTTTAACGCAAACTTTAAAAAAACATTGAGAACAACACTATCACTACTACTGTATTCATAAACAAACCATTGGTCTTATAATATGCATAATAAGTGAGTTAAGCATAAGTTGAATAACTGGTGGATTTGAATGTTTTGAAATCATCAGCAATAGAGTGAAATGAATTGAAATGAGTTTCATTGGACTTTCGTTGTGAGAGTTGGTTATGAATTGATTGGTAAGACTAACGGAGATCTAGGCTTCCGTTTGAATGTGATGTTGAATGCAATGATGCCTTTGATTTGATTGAAATAAAAAAGGAGAGAGAAGTGACACACAATAGAAGTGACTGTTTATACTGTACTTCACTCACAGCCCATAACTGATATAGAAATTTATATAAACAGTTATATGACTATTGAATTGAATGAACATTTTTTGATATTTTTATACATTTTGGTTAATATTATTTATAGATAAGGAGAATAAAGCCACAAAACGGACAGCAAAGATAAAGCCGTGTGTCATATGAGGCACAAAAATCTCAATTTTCAATTCTCTATTAACTTTTATAAAGTTAACAGTTTTTGGATGTCTGTGTGATTGGCGTAACGCCTCATTCCAAAGGGAATTGCATTCATACACAAGAATACAAAATACAAAACATAGCATAGAATGGCATAGAATAGTATAGAATAGCATAGAATAGCTAACATAGAATGCCATAGAATAGGCCACATATGAACACCACTACCAATACTACCAGTCATTGTATAACAGAATAACAGAATATATGTGTAGTTCTCTGTTATAATCTCTTTCTCTATTTGAAGTGAATGTTATTTCCTGTTATAGTCGACTAAATAATAAGCTCTTCACAAAACATGTCAAAAGAAATCTAAAAAATACAAAAACTGAAATCCAACTCTTGGTGCCTAAGGCCTGCCCGGCCTTTGTCTGTACCGTATTGTGTCCTATGATTTGAAACACGAGATGCGCTCAACTCTACACTAACTCTCAATTCATTTATTACTTATCTATTTTTGCCACATTTTATGCCTTTTTATCCTTTTCTCCAAATATTATATTATCTAATATTCAACTTTTCTTCAAATCATTTTCATTTTCTTTCATTCAAAACACAATTATTTTTGCATTCGTTTCAAACCATAGAAACTACTATTTATTTGTTGTTTATTATATAAATTCATTTCTCGTCTACGCTTTCAAACCATTAAGAGATTGTTTCTGAATTTTCTCTCATTTTTCAATTGTATGGTAAACTCTGCAGACATTAAATGAAATCGACATTTAATTTGAGTTCATTTTTGTTTATTGTGTGAAACGAATGGAAATGTTGATGAAAGTGATATTTCTTCACTTCAGTGCTTAAAATAAATTTCTATTTTTCTTATTTTATGATTCTTTTGTAAATTAATTTTAAATCCTCAAAAAGTGCAACAACTCTATTGACAATAGCTTTCTCTATACAACAACTCTTATTTGAATGATTTGCTTCAGGCGTTGCACACAATGAGCCAATAAATCTCTAATTGCTATTCAATTGTATGCGAAAAAGTTTTCTCCAAAAAGCTTTAAAAGTAATATTGATTTACAGCTATTCTCTCGCAAAAATCAATTGTCATTATCTGTCGATTTGAATAAATATTTTGTGACTAATTCACAGATGTTTTGTGAATTGATTTGCTGTATATAATAGCGATTTCATATTACAAATGTGAATCCAATTGTAATGAATTGGAGTTAAATGTTGAAAAACGATTTCATAATAAACTAAATGACTAAATAATAGGACAAGAATTGACAAAAACTAAGAATAGAAAAGCAATTAAACTATAAAAATGTAATTTATTAGAGAATGAGATGAATGTTGGCATCCCTTTAGTGCATTCATATGATAACAATTCAATTGAATATAAGTTATTGTCGAACAATAATATTAAGGCTCACAATAGAGTGCCAGAAGTTATGAATACTTTTCATAAATGATATTTTTTTATTCAAAGCAAAGTTAGCATTAGCTCCTGGTTTTGCACCTCATATCACATCATATCATACTCGAGCTCTTGACGCACACAAACCCCTGTAATTTGAGGGCAAGTATTGGAGGGTATGCCTGATATGCTGTGCAGACATGAGTTCCTTGTAATTTTGGTTTGGCCTGTCTATCGGCGCTCTATAACTATTGTGCGGCTCATCTAAACAAAAGTTATGACATTTTTTCTCGTGTCGATTATTCTCATATAAAGACTACATTATAGTCACCAGTCATTGAGCCAGTGATCAAAAAACGCTGAATTGAGTGAAACAAACACAAAAAACTATTTTATATAATAGTCTTATAAAATAATCTCACGAAAAACGAGAATATTGTGCTGAATATCATAATATAATACTCTTTTTCATCAAATCATTGTCTCAAATAGGCTTATAGTAGTTAATAGTCGACTCGACCATCATTTGGCAAATGCTTTATTTGAGTTGAGATGATATGAGGGGTTATTGTAGTGCCAGAGCCCGGGAGTCACAACCTGTGCCAACGCCGAGGGGTCAGTCAGTGTCTGAAGCATATGAGTGAATGAAAAGCAATTTGATGTTTGTTTTGGGCCATAATAGTCTAACTCAATGCCAGCCCACAAACACTTTTTGTGTTCAAAACTCTATTAAATTCAATTTTGAAACACTGAACCGGAAATACTTATGAATGGTTAGCCTATAATATTGTATTCCTTTATTACTTTTGTTTTAATGGGTTCACAAATTATCAAGAAAAATATAGGGATAGTACTGTTTATGGGCAGCGGGAGGTCTTGTTGTTACTTTTGGCCCTCTAATGGTTTTTCTGGAGTGATTCCGACAAAAAAAGTTAGAGCTTCTGGTGCTTCAACTGTATTACCATTTTTTTGCATACATGTTGTAAATATATGTATTTGTATCGATTCTTACCTTTGGTTTCATACGAATTTCTATATAAATTGGATGCGAATCATAATTATGGTATGCATTGCAATGGATTGGCTTTTGATGTCTTACATGAATACAGTGTGAGTGTAGTGTCTGATTGAGTATCTGATCCTGCTTATAATTTGCCATTATTTGGCATTCTTAGAGCTGACACACTTCATTCACGCCCTGCTCTCAAGCCAATCATTATAAACCCCAGTGAATACATTGAGATAACATCAAACAATGTCTAACGATTGTCACTCATATCAATCCCGCTTAAAATAATGGGTTTCAAGCTATCAAATCCTTCCTTATATACCATCCGAAGCGAGCCATACGTAGCATTACAATACCTCCAGTGCCTCTCAACTTCAATAACACCACTACTCTATGGCTAACATGTGAATATGTGCCCATTCAGGTGCCCATTCACTTAATAATATGCGAAAACACTTTAAAATACCACTTATTATCCAAACTTTACCAACTATACCATGTATAGCATCATAGCATCTCTCTCTCTCTCTCTCTCTCTCTCTTGTTTTGTAAAATTATTTATCATTTATTTAGTCTTAACTCAAGACTAAACTCATCCTTCTTTTTGGTGATCATAATAAATGAATCAAAAGTATTGAGAATGTGAGCCAAAGTGGAGTCAATGGTGTAAATAAATAAATTTACAAATTCTTATTCAGATCTAAAACACAGCCTTTTTCACGATTTCTATTAACATTAAGAAAATAAAGTGAATTTTGAAATCGCATTCTTTGTGAATATTTGCAGACAAGTCCTGAAGAAAAAGCTGAGTTATCTTTTGGTCGATGATTGTGTTCGTGTATGCGATGAGTGACTGATAAATGCTTTTGGAAGCACTGGAAGGATAGGGCCTTTGAATGGTTGGTTGGATGCCTAACTCGTATTCATACGCTATAATCGGTATAAATGTGTTTGAAATATGAAAAATAAAAAGTTAAACAATTTATCCCTTGGAGTAGTGGTTGTGTTGAGTGGATGGAGTCGTGACTGTAAACTATATTCTTAATTAATAGTGACAAACATGTTATATAACACGTATAGCAATACAATAGACGTAAAAGAGGTGGTCATGCATTCAATGGTAATTTTAGATCGTTATGTCAAATACGTTCAATTCATAGACTATTAAGGGATACAATTAAATAAAGCAAAACAGTTGAGCATTTGATGGCCACTTCTTTGTTAGTATTAAATGAAGGCGTTTTGCAAAACGTATATATGTTTTGAGCAAATTTTTCTCTGACAGGACTCACAATTAAGGTCAGCCTATGCTTAGCCTATGCTTTATAAAAGGGCATACTTTACATAACATAACATAACTAAACAGTGTTTAGTTGTTTTACATGACAAAAACTCATGTTATACTGCGAGTCATGACTTTGTTTATTGAATGCCTAATTCAGACAAAATGCTTTATAAAACATCTCATAAATTGCATGTTTGAATACACTTTAAATGTAATTTATTTGTAATAAATACCAATTTGTTGGCCAAACAAATTAATATTAAGTCATTTCATATGACCTTCGCTTCACTACATATTTATTATGATTTGTAGGAAACGTTTGCCTTTTCATTTGCTTTTACTTAATATGATATCCATATTATTTAATACAAACTATACCCTAATTATACTCATGTCATGTCCACAACTGAGCAATTTTTGACACAACTTTATAATGCACTGTATTTAACTTTTTTCAAGTCCCGTCTTATTATAAACTAAACATTTTTGATGTCATTTCTGCTTCAATCCCCGAAATCGTGTTTTTAGATGTATTTGAAAAACTTTTATATAAAATATAATATTTATTTATATAAATACATCGATGAAGGGATGGGTGACTAACAGGCGTTCTATAATTATGTCGATTATTAATATATAATTAGAGTATTTATATAAAAAATATTTTTCAAATCAAAATCTGATAAATTATTTATTATACTGTATGTCTAAACATCTATAAACATGTTATTTAGGTATTACTCAATAAAATAAAATATTTCATCGAATAGTCTATTCTTTATAGAACTTTATTATATGATTGCAAGGCTTTTGACATTAATTTTGATTTTTAAATATAATTAACTTAAAATAATTGATATTTTAATTATGGTTTATGCTATCATTCAGTATAAACCAGTAAATGGCAACTTCTGGTAAGAGTACTAAGTCATAGTAATAGTATAATAGATAGATAGTAATAGATATCTATTGAATTTAAAAAGTTTTTGAAAAATTTATGCACCGATTGTAAGAAAATTAAATCCCATAGAAAATACATAATTTAAAAACTGAGAAAACAATTGATGCACAAAATAATGCAAATAATTGTTTTTAAAAAGCTTTTGTTTAAATAAAATAAAATCTAAAGATTCATAAAAATTCATTATACTTTGCAATGAATACACTTATCTTTTGAGTCGTGAATAAAGTGTTGCATATAATGTAAGTTTAATAGATATGAAATATTTATTCAAAAAGGAAAAACAAATAAATTATTATTCTTTTAACAATCAATTATTTAATGAAAATATTCTTCAACCCCTTTTTGATTTAATTTGTTTTACACACATTTGCAAAACTCTATTCAAAATTGTTTTTTTTGTAAAATGCATTTAAGGGCGGATTTCACAGACAATACTATTTGTTTGTTCATAAGTTAGTCAATGTATTGTTTGTTTATATATTAATTCTTAAAATTCAATTCTTTTACTTCGTTTACCCTTAAGTTATGCTATTATATCATATGAAGTCCTTTGGGATAATTCATAATATTAAGCAAAATTCATTTATATATTCAAACCATTTAAAGAAAAATTAATTTTCAAATATTTTGCGATAATAACTTTTATAAATTAAAGACTTTGATAATATTTATTTGATAGAATTTTTAATATCACAATATCAAATATTACAAAAGATATAAATAAAATGTGAGATATTTTGCAACTTTCAAAATCAATTCTGGTATAGAATTACATTAAATTTGACAATTGATTAAAAGTTTATATAAAACATAGAAATGTGAATACAATGAAGAATTGATAGTCAAGTGAATTGTTTGTCGGATCAATAAAAAATAGTAACAAAACAAAACTGACTGTTTGTTCGTTATTGTTATGTTTGATCAATCTTTTTGCATTCAATTCAATGGAATTCAATGTGTATTTCATTATTATTTTTTGAAATGATATTATTATTTGAACTGACATTTAACATAATATCAGAGAAGCGATACATTAGACGTCTGCCAAACATACACTAAAATCTGGTCTAAAATACAATCGATTTGATATTTATTGAGCGCAACAATGAGGCAAACAAGCAGTTTATTATAACATATATAAAAGGATACAATAGAAAAGTTAGTATCATATTATGAATGTCTCATAAAATGATTGGCAAAAAACTGTTGTCCTATTTTTGATACACTATTATATTCTGCAAAAATTGTATTCAACCTATTGTTGTGCCAAACAGTGAATTATATTGAAAACGGAAGAATAGTATTGTCACAGATGTGCAGACCTGACAATACACTAAATGCTAGGATTATAGCACTCATACCACTTATGCCACTAACAAATACTACCAAATATTACCAAATACTACCCAATACTACCCCATACTTCCCAACACTACCATTCTGTTGACCCAAAGCAGATGTCTTATAAGCTTTTAAATGCAAAACCATTTCTAATGTAAAGCAGGATTAAGAGACTTTCCATTCATCCTTATAAATAATATAAATTCAATTTAATTATACAATCCGTGCGCTAACAATCTCTCTCTCTCTCTCTCTCTCTTTCTCTCTCTCTCTCTCTCCTAATGGCAGTCAATGTCAAACTCACTTTTGCAGCAAATTTTGGCAATACCTGCAAGTGTTCAGTTCTTCAAATAGCTTTGGGCTATAATTAATCATTTGTCTGATTAAGTTTAAGCCACTCTCTCAGCACTGTCTGGTCTTATACCTCCAACTCTGATCTAACATTCAATTTTGAATAGTAAACCAAAAAGTGATTTGTTTGGAGTTTTTATATGAATCGCTTGTTAAGAAATATTCGGTATTATATTCACCATTGAATAAAAGCAAGTGTTGGGAGAATACAAGTGCTACCTGTTATTGGCTGTAATGGTTAGGCAATGCCTGCCAAAGCCTAAGAGTGCTAACAATGTTTAGCGCAGCATAACTAAACTCGTAATCAATTATGTCGTGAGTTTTTATAATTGATTTTACGAAGTCGTCCTCTCTTTTTGTTTTTGATTTCATTAATTCTTTGTTTACAGAGAATAACATATAAATAATTCTTCAGTTTTTCATTTAGAGTACAATCGCATTGAAAAACCTCTAATAGCCTCAAAACTTGAGCTCATAATAAACCAAACAGTTTAAGGAAATAATTGCTTATATTTATTAAATAGATGTTGAGATAGCTTTGAATGAGAGCTAAACATAATTGAAAAGCAATGCAAATGTGTTTATAGTCTATAGAAATGAGAGATAGAAGAGAGGGCTCCACTCCAGTACTGAGTTATAGAAAAGTTTATTCAAATAAAAAAATGTAAAAAATAGAGAAAATATAAAAGAATTGGAAAAAATATCGCCTGAATTGCCTGAAGGCCTAATATAGCGGTGAGAATGAATAGTGCGGTATATTCTGTATATTCTGTAGGTTTTAGTGTGTGTTTTCGTGTCGATTCTGATGCCTAACGTTAGATACAGAATATAAAAGTTATATAAATTAATATTATGGCACATTGGCGATGTTTTTAATGTGGTGTTTGCACTGTAAGAGTTAGGTATCAGTGCTCACAAATTTAACTGTTATATGAGTTGGATATGTATCCCCTCCCGCGCTATTCGCTACTATATTCTTGTGAACAATACATTGGGAACAGTATTAACAGTATTATTGTTATTCTGTATTCACTATTGTATGGATGCGCAGCCATTATCGCGCCTAACGTTTCCGTTTTGACATTTTGTCACAAACACTGTTATGTTCATTGTTTCTGATAAAAACCCGTACCAAACAAATACTTTACACAATATTACATCTCACTGTAACAGCACCCGTACCTAACTCTACAATAAAAATGCTTGGATATATCACTGCAGGCATCCATTCAATATAATACACACCGAAAACTGTATTATTGACATGATTTCAAAATTGATACCAAACTTGAGGGGAAAGCAGTTTCAGATACTGTTACCCATCAAAACTATATATGACTTTCTGTTTTATAATCATAAACTTATCCACAACTCATGTCATATCCAATCTATTCATTCAAATTCCAAACTAAAATAGCAAATATGTTTTCAAACAAATATTCTGTTGTTTTCTTTTCCATAATTATTTATTGTATTCACTTCTGTGTGAGTGAGTGAAATAGGGAGGGAGAGAGAGAGAGAGAGAGAGAGAGAGAGAGGAATTGGTAAGAATTTGTTTGTGAGAAATGACTGAATTATAGGAATGGAGTGAAAGGAATAACAAGTCCTCGACTTCTAGTGATGTGTCACTTGAGTTCACAATTTAATAGAGAGGTATAGAAGGCATGGATTTTGACTTTTTTTTAAAGTAAAGCTTTGGCTCCAAAAAACAGGTCTATTGAGGGCTGGGATTGAATGCATTGATAGTTTAGAGGTTGTATTATCTTTCGGTGAAAATGTTGTGATTGTTATGTTGTGCCGAAGGAAAACATAATAGACATTAGAATGTCTTTAATTTGCACTTATATTGCATTACATGTGAGACCAGAGATAAAAAGGTAGACATCATATCATATCCAATGTATTGTATGACGCCTTCTCTGACTCAACAACTTTTATAAAGTCCTTAATATATACTTTGCAAGAGATTCCGATACAAAAGCACTAAAATTAGTACATATTGTTAAATAAATTTTGACAGATTTATTGTTTCATTTATTTTTTTTTGTTAACTCAAATATATTTACAATACATTCGACATTAAAACAGATAGTTTGTGAAATTATATATTAAATTACTGTTCAACTAAAAAACACTACACATTATGTGCGCATATTTTTATTAACTGGTCAATACATATGTGGTTTCAATTGTTTGGGTGATTAAATAAATATTAGATAATCACATACCGGAGTCATATATAGATGTATTGGGGGATGACTTTGTAGGGTTGGTAATGTTCGTGGTGTTAAGGGGTCTCATTCCAGTAGCGGCTGAAACACAAACACCAATTATAAGCCAATTGTGGGTGAATTGAAAGGACTGACCGTTTGTGAAGTAGTGTGAATAGAGACCAAACAAGTGGGAGGCAGTGATTGTGGGCACTGGAGATGAGGGACTCGACGACGCGGAAGAATTGTTGCTCAAAGCCGTCGTCGGATGGCTTAGTCTGAAGCCCAGAGGAGACGGCGACTGGGAATGGGATTTATTGCGATCATCGACTCGTTGATTGGTATGCAGTTTAGTGAGGGGTCGGATCAGACTATTTGATTGAGACATCGACGTCGACGGTATGGTTGATGTGCCGCTCGACGAAGACATGGATCCAAACGATTGCAAACCTAACGCCGGGTTCTGTGCGGGGGTATGAAAGCCACAACCGCAGGGCACCAGTAGGTTATAGGGCGATGTGCACGACATACTCGAGTTAGCGCTGGAATGGCTCTGACAGTGATTGTGTCCGGAGAGCAACAAACTCTTCATATCAAAGCCACCACTTAAGCCCAGTTTGGTGTCGGCTGTCAAGTGATGGTTATGGTTGTGGTGGTGTTGGGCCGCCAGCAGTGACTGATCTAATAGACTGGTCTCGTGTGTTGGGGCGCGACTCGTGTCCATCGACGGGAAATAGGTGTCATTAAAGGACAGACCTAATGATGGTGTGAGGGGTGGGAACAGAGATCGTGGCAGCGATGCGGCCGCCGCTTGAAAGCCCAGGTAATCCATTGGCGCCTGGATGTAAGGCATGGGAAACGGGTATCTGTCTGTTATGTATAGATGGTGTCGATTGATAATCAATTTTTGACTCTAAGCTACAAATGGTTTACCTTTTTTCATGAGATGTTTTGGCTTACGTCTGGGTTTGTACTTATAGTCGGGATGTTCTTTCATATGCATCTAAACAATCAATTATTGCATCTTTTCATTCAATCCTCAATTCAATTATTATTCAATCATTCAAAAGAATGTTTAAAATAAATAATTGCTTTTCTCACTGTTATTCCTAAACTCAATAAAATGTATTCAAAAAGGGCATTTTACTGCATATAAAAGCCTTTTAAATGACAATGCTATTCAAATGCCTTACATATGAGTAACACTATTTCTATACTAGTTGTTTATTCGACTGTAAATTATATTTGAAAAACTTTTTTAATTCAAACAAATTGTATTTTCATTAAATATCAAATAAATTGTATTAATATAACAACACATACGGCTCGCAAACGCTTTGCCTCTTCAATGAATGGTCTCTTATCGCCATCGCTTTCATACAATACACCAAACGTTAAATGATTTTAAATTAATTTATTTATTCAATTCAATGGTAGGCATACTATACAGTAGTAGGCATACCATACCATACCTCAAATTCTTCCATTCATTGCCCAATCGCTTACTTATCTCCGAATTATGCATTTTTGGGTTCTCTAACGCGATCTGAACCACAAATTGTTTAAATCATTAATTCAATACTATTTTGTACCATGTTTAATATATATTTTTGTGTTCATAATATTTCATACATTTATGAATAATATTCATTAGAGCATACATTCTATACATTTAATTCAATTGCATTTTTGCTCAAATATGTTTGAATATTATTTCTATGCATTTTTATTTCTTTGATTTAATTATAATAAAAAATTAATTTAGTTTTTAAAACAATTACATTAAAATATACGAAAATATTTACCAAAATTCTGGAATATTCAGTGTATCTCAGTCAATAAATTATTTCTAATTAATTTATCATATTGTAATTCTAAATTATATTTAAAAATCTAAATTAACATTTTACTACTAGTCTTATTATTAATTAAAATTTTAAAAATTACTAGAATATATTTAATAAATAACATTTATATTTGAAGACTTTTCATTGAGATATAACTTATATCATATAAAATAAATGTAAATATTCTTACTTTTCTTCTCTGTCCGCGACTCCAAACCATAAACGCATTCATCGGACGCTTCACGTGATCGTTAATATTGCCCTTAATTGATGTCATATTCATTTTGCACACTATTCACGATTAAATCATTATTTTAGCATTTCATTATAAGTTAAATATTATTTATTTTAATAACTATTAAAAGACATTGATTATTACAAGACTGTTGATTAATTGGTTATCAGAAATGAGTGTAACTTTAAATGTGAGGAAACATTGGGGAAACGTTTGATAAATGAATTGAATAATTGACTTGAAATTTTTGTTTTGAGGTATTGTGTGAAAAGAGTCCTAAAGAAAAGTTCCCAAAACTTAAAAAGACTAATCATTTTTATTGTCAAACTTTTTTATCACATCATATGATTGATTTTTATGCACAATAAATAAATTTAAAGTTTATTTAACTCTAAAATGGCCAAAAGCGCTCACTATTATACACTGATCACATGCTTAACGTTTTGAAAAAGTTTTGAAAAAGTTTCCGGTTAAGTTAAAAAGTTTTATATAAATATAATCAAAATTTACAAGGTATAATCTTCATAAAATAAAAGCCCTGTCATAAGAATTAGAGCCTTATTTGAAAAATATAAGATAAATACAAAATTTTAAAAACTTACCAATAAAACAATGACTTGATTTACTCAATAATTTTCAATTTAACTTATTAAAATTGCTTTCACTTAAAATACATTTAAATACATGCATTGATTTTTAAAACAACATAAATAATGAATAACTATTAATGAATATAACGTAAAATATAAATCAGTAAATATAGTTGAATAGCTTAATAGTGCACTTGTTTTTTAATATTTGCGTTCAAATACGAGTAGAAAATGATGAGAAGAATAGTTTGAATGGTTTGTGTGTTTGAATCAGACTTTGATGACTGCTTTTGGACTTTTGAATAGCAATACAATTGCAGTGTTTCGGCAAATAGATAGCAGACTTGTGTTTGGCCTCAACTGCCAATTACAGCACTGCTTACAAAAGCATTGGGTGGGAACTGGTGGCCGATCTCCTCCTAAAGAAATCAATTCATGATATATTCTGAAGTAGATTTCACTTCATTCACTGCCGCACTACCAGTGCATCCATACTACCAGTGCATCCATCACATCCACGAGTCGCTACATACAGCTCTCTCTCTCTCTCACTCTCACTCTCTCTCTCTCTCTCTCTCTCTCTCTCTCTCACTCCACTCATTCTCTATATGTTTGAGTATTTTATTGATGATATGTTTAGTATTTCGAGTGAATTAATGGATGACTTGAATAAAAGGCAAGTGTTTGCGTCACTGGGGAGTCACTAAATATATTCAAGAATTACTCATTGTGTTTGGCCTCAACTGCCAATTACAGCACTGCTTACAAAAGCATTGGGTGGGAACTGGTGGCCGATCTCCTCCTAAAGAAATCAATTCATGATATATTCTGAAGTAGATTTCACTTCATTCACTACCAGTGCAGTACTACCAGTGCATCCATCACATCCACGAGTCGCTACATACATACTCTCTCTCTCCCTCCCTCCCTCTCTCTCTCTCTCTCTCTCTCCACTTATTCTCTATATGTTTGAGTATTTTATTGATGATATGTTTAGTATTTCGAGTGAATTAATGGATGACTTGAATAAAAGGCAAGTGTTTGCGTCACTGGGGAGTCACTAAATATATTCAAGAATTACTCAATTCTCTATATGTTTGAGTATTTTATTGATGATATGTTTAGTATTTCGAGTGAATTAATGGATGACTTGAATAAAAGGCAAGTGTTTGCGTCACTGGGGAGTCACTAAATATATTCAAGAATTACTCCTTAATTAATATTAATTTCATTATCCATTTCTTGATTAATTTCATTATCTTTTCATTCATTTTCCAAACTTTTTATGACTCCTAATAAAAATATTTTAATTGTTTGGTTCGCAAAACGCGAAGTTCTTTCAGTTTTGCTATTCAATTGATTGTATGAATTTAAATGACTTCATACATAAAATAGAAAATAATATTATAATTGTGTTTAATCTTTTCATACGATTATATTCTTATATTTAAGGCTAAAACTAAAAGCTTATTATAATATGAAAATTGCATTTTAATTATTTTTGATTATCAGAAACAAAATACTGTATAATGAATATATTCTTCATTATGAAAGTCGAATACATTACCATTAAATAGAGTATTAATATTAAGCAGTGTCTGTAATACAGTACTATCAGAGAGTATGTCTCGTATGGAGAGTTAGGTAAATCTGTTTCCATAATAAGGTATTGTAGTGTTAGGAGTGAAGTGAAAGGGACTAAAAAGAGCTCATTTTTAGACTAAAATCTGGACAAAAGATCAATAATAAAGAGAGAGTGCTATTAGTGTTCTGATGAGAGTCACTATTAGGTGATATGAAAAAAGCTTTTGTATCGACAAAAATATAGCTATAGTTAGTGTAGAAAATGCTTTTAAACACAAAGCACTCAAAGCCTGACGGGTGACGTCTGCATCTGACACAACACAATGGTTTCAATGGTTTTCATGTCATTCAACAAACTATGTCTTTGACCACAACAATGATATTTCACTTGTTGTTACCCAACACACAGTAATAAGGCTTCGCATCCTTTGTTATCTCTAACTATGTATTCACTCTTTAGCATCACTTACACTAACACTCACTCCTACTCTACCACTCGTTGTTGCAATCACTCAGACCTCGCATCTCTCTCACAACCACTACCTAACCATCACTACTACTGTTCCCAACATTTGAGTTCATTTTTTACTTCTAATCAAAAGAGAAGAATATATGAATGAGTGGTGAATGTCAACCAGAAATGATAGCCAGACATATATTTGTGACACCAATGGACAAAAGATCAATAATAAAGAGAGAGTGCTATTAGTGTTCTGATGAGAGTCACTATTAGGTGATATGAAAAAAGCTTTTGTATCGACAAAAATATAGCTATAGTTAGTGTAGAAAATGCTTTTACACACAAAGCACTCAAAGCCCTGACGGGTGACGTCTGGATCTGACACAACACAATGGTTTCAATGGTTTTCATGTCATTCAACAAACTATGTCTTTGACCACAACAATGATATTTCACTTGTTGTTACCCAACACACAGTAATAAGGCTTCGCATGCTTTGTTATCTCTAACTATGTATTCACTCTTTAGCATCACTTACACTAACACTCACTCCTACTCTACCACTCGTTGTTGCAATCACTCAGACCGAGCATCTCTCTCACAACCACTACACCACTGCTAACCATCACTACTACTGTTCCCAACATTTGAGTTCATTTTTTACTTCTAATCAAAAGAGAAGAATATATGAATGAGTGGTGAATGTCAACCAGAAATGATAGCCAGACATATATTTGTGACACCAATTGCAGCCGCTCTCTGTCCGGAAACCACAGACAGGAAAGCAACAGGAAATGGTCGCTAAGAATCTCCATCTTATGACACAATCATAGCTACCTTCTCGTGTTTGTGCCCTAAACTCACATCAAATTATGACTCTTTCTCACAGCTTCTCGTCCTTTCTGTTCATTATTTTGAGTTTACTTTGAGTTTAACTTATTCTTAATGAGAGCTCTGTTTGCGTTTTGTAACGAATCGAGTGATTGGTCTGGATATTGAAGTCACACTAATAATGAGTTATGTCTCATATAATAAGTGATTGACTGAAACTAATTATATGGAAAGAGATGAAGGATTTAGAATTTTGTAGAGAAATGTTGTCCACAGATATCAATAAACAAGTGAACCATTGATTGTAACAAAACTATATTAACTCTATATATAGTGTGAGAATTGATAGAAAAGAGCAAAAAATGAGAAGTTATGCGAACGACAAACAGAGTGAATATAAACTTATTAAAAGGTTGAATAGTTGTGTTGAGACCCCCTTTATATAAAATATACTCTCAATTGAATGTTTGGCAAAATATTACTTTTTAGCTCTAAAGGCATCTCATAGTAGGAGAAAAGTAATATAATATAAAAGTTGAAATATATTGCAGTCTCTCTCACTCTCTCTTCTTATCGTGAATTTTGTTTTGCAAACACAACACAGATTTACTGCTATTTCTCGTTACTTCAAATGCATTATAACTGTCTGTTATCACAGCCTACTATAGGACTGGCACTATAGTAGTGGACAATATATTTTTGTAATAACTCAAAATGTATTATTAACTGACCGAGCAGTCATATTAAATAGTTAGCCACTGGGCATTGAAAGCCAATAACAAACATTTGGAAATATATATTATATGACTAACACTTGTCATAAATATTCTTAAAAGAGTAGATAAGAAATGAAGAAATGATTTCTGCTTTTCTAACAAAATAATAAAATATTATTCGTTGCCATTAACTATCCAACAAATGCTAGACCGCTATAACCACTGAAATGGTTCTTAAGATTAACGCCGTTTCTCAACAATATTATTATATTCTCGATGTTTAATAAATATTTTATGAGTTCATCGCCTATTGTGTCATATAATATGTAAATTCTAAAAATATTTCACTCATTCAATAGCCGCACAATAGTTGTAGTGAACGATACAATACTTTAAAGTAAAGCATATTATTTGTGTTGAATCCCAATCCAAACACAAAACCCGTCCGACTATTCACTGAATCTATAGCTCGTATATTAGTCTTCAGTCTCCCATCGCATGTGAGACTCCATTCAGTTCTTGTCTGTCATTCACAACCAGTTCTTGACTTTCTTTTTGGTGATCCCAACCCTTATTGCTGTTTCGACTTTCAATAAAACCTAAATTTACTCAATAAATAACATTTAATAATACGAGAAATTGTGAAACTATTTTTCACGTGAATAAACAATTTTCTCGAGTTTGCAATTCTGTAATGTTTACACTTCAAAGAATTTTGTTATCAAGAATTATAATGAATTGTATTTTCTCTGGCAATACAGGATTTCACTGCTCACAGCCTTTACAACCACTTCATCTCAATTCATGGCTTAATATTAAGAAAATTATGACTACTCTTAACCTTAAATAATATGATTTTTGGCTCATTTTCTCGTTTCATATTCAATGCGAGTGTTATTTTTAAACACTTTTTCACATTTTGAGCTAAAAATCGACACAAAATGCTTCAACAATTCATTCGCTTATTTAGCAATTTAGACACAACTGAAGGACTGGTAGGTCTCGCTCTTTGGCCGGGGGCTCAAAGCCAATGCATTTATTGTACGCGAATTCAACTTTTATTAAATTTCTAAACGCAAGTTTCAAATCTACTTTTCAAACTTCAATTGTCATTCACTTCGTACTGAAAGGCAATGCAAAGCCTTTTCAATTATCAACAAATGCAAAGTATTGTCACTTTTGCTAAGCCCACAACGAGCACCGGTATTACACCAAATTGTATTTCATTTATACATAAAATTCATGAAAACAACTCAAATGATCGCAATTTTATTATTCAACAAAATCATCACAAATATTAGAACTTTTAGTTTAATTACAATTCGTTTTCAATCTATTTGTTTATTATTTAAGTGTCAAAAAGTGAATAAATAAATAAATAAATAGATTTACAAATAAAATAAGAATCTGAAATATAAAATAACTAAACTGTCTGAGCTATAAGTTTTTCACACTTTTTTGTGTAACTAATTATTTAAATTCTTGAAATTGAAATAAAAAATTAGTTTTTAGTGAATGAGCAAAAAGAGAAAAGTTTTCTTAAATGAATCTAAAGTCAAATAAATAGTCGGAATAATAATCATAAGTATTATTCGGAAAGTTTAGTGAGAAATAGTTAACAAAAAAAGTGAAAGGCATTGTCGTAATGAATAGGTTTTGCATTGCATTTGGCGACTCGAGAGACCCCACAATTGTATTGAAATGTCAGTCCTTTAATGATTATTTCATGTAAATCGAGATAAGTTCCTATTTTAATATCCAAAAGGGAGCCATACGTTGAGATTTTGCACTTTTTTGCCCAACTATTCATACAAATAAGAGATGGATAGAGAAGTTGAAAGCAATTGAAAGCAAAGAATTACCAAAAAATGTCATTTGAGTGGAGTTTTTGCAGTGAAAAAAAGGTAACAATTCATAGACTTCTCTCTAATGTTGGCAATGATATCCTCACATAAGAGTGCAATTGAAATGATTTCAATTCTAAACGATTGGATGTACTGTTAGTTAAATAAATTTATATCTGATTTGATTATACTTTCATGAAATGCACTCAAACTAAATGCTTATTATAATAATATGTTTGCTCATAATCGCTGGGTTGATATACAATACCATATTCCCGTCCATTGGTTATATGAATTTAAGTGTTTTTAGGCCACAATTTATGAGTTTAAAGTCAATTGACTCAATCATTAGTTTAAAATAAATTTCCTGGACTTGAATTTTGGAGTCCTTTTTACAACGACTTTATCAAATTGAAGACAAATAGCCGGCAATAATAACTTATATAATATGTGATATGCGGTCGAAATATGTTTGAGTCAACTCTACCCGACTCTCATATGCCGTAAATGACATAAAAGACAAACTACTTCTCCTATCGCTATATCTAGAAATCCCCTCATTTTTGACTCTAAATTCAATTTTCAATTCAATCGCATCTCTAAACTGTAGGCAAAGATCTTTATCTGCAAAACGAATTGAGGCTTAAATTCGATACAAATCCAAATGAGTCTGGAAATGAATTTGCGAATAATATTGCCGTTTAAATAGTATTAAATTAATTAAATATTTAGAGCTAAGAGTTATTTATGCGTTTTGTATGCAATAAAAAGGCTGAGAATAGACCCGAACTGTATGTCCTTTGCATACATAATCACTGGCAGTACTGTTGGGTCACAGTGTCTGTCCTCTCACTCCATATATCGTAATCATTGCATTCAATACATACTAAACTCCTATAACTAATTACTCTCACGAGAATTGCAATCGAAAACCACTTTCAAGTTGATTCAATATAAATGGATTAATCTTTGTTTAATCGTATAATCGGCTCATAGATGTATTAATCTTATAATACTCAAACATATTTCAGTCACATATCAAACACATTTTATAACACTCAGTGTTTAGCATATGGAGAGATGTTTTAATAATGATTTTTTGTTCAATTGTTTGGAAGTTAGTTCTGGTTTAGAGTACTTTGGGAACAGTTTTCCCATTTTGTACAATGAATTGGTTTGAAATGTGTTCAACTCATATAATAAATATATTATGTGATAGTCTTGTAAATTCAAATAACTCAGTCATTTTAGATGATTAAGACAATTGGTGTCCATTACCAATATCCTTGAGTAGTGCACGAAAAATCACGACAGTATAAACTTTTACCTCAAATAATGTTCATAAACAAAGGGTTGATAACTTTATCTGAATGACACTGAATTGAGCCTTAAGAGCACATCGATACTAGAAGTTAACTATAAAACAGAGATACTGTATATGTAATACTTATATAACTTGTTATTTTACTTCAAACGTTTGTTTTGATTTATCTTTTATACAGTAATAAAGAATATTAACTTTTCAAAGGTTTATTATAAAATATTAGATGAGAATTATATGTTTAAAATACTGATTAATTGAATTCAATGTTTAAGGTAAGCAAATCTCTTATAATGATTTCTTGAACGGGTTTTATTTTTTGTTTTAAGTAATAAAAGGTTTAAGGGTCTCATATTATATATAGAGTCTGTAATTTTCATTTAATATTTACTTCTATATAAGGAATAAAATAAAGATTTTAAAATTTAATCCCTGAATAATTAAATTAGAAATATCTTGTGAAATAAATATTTATGAAACCTAACGAATGCTTCAAGAAAATTATGACAATTCTTATAATAAAACTTTGCCTAGAACATGTACTCATTTTCATTGTATCATAAAAACATGTTATATTAATATAATATATCAATTGATATAAAAAGATTTAATCTTTGGATTTAATTATAAGCCAAATATTCGTATAGTTTTTTAAATTTAATCAAATATTAGTTATCAATAGTTGAATGCTATTTTAGTTAAAATGTTTTATAGACTAAATACTCAATGTTCAGCATAACATTCTGCTAGAAATAATTAATAAAAGAATATGTATTTCATATGAAGTTTGTAAATTACAGATAATTATTTTATAATTATAAATATTTATAAATATGAGTTTATTAAATTATGAAATTTCTAAAAATTACAGTACTAATATTTATTTATAAATAAAGTATTACTAATAACGATGTAATGTGTAAAATGTATACTGTGTTACTACAGTACCGTACAGAATAACTACTGCTTTACCGTATAAATAATTAGGGATATTTTTAATTTTATAATCATACTGTACACATGCTTTCATTTTATGATCTAATCTTAAAATCTTATAATATGTTTAATTATATCGAAATAACAATGAATTTCCAATTAAATGAATTAATTGCTACCGATTATAGTGAAGGCAATGCAAATACATGAGAATTATGTGAATTATGTGATTACAACTCTATATCGCATTCAATAATTACCTATTATTCAATGTATTCAATGTATTACAAACTCTTATCAATTGATTACTTCATTAATACTATGAAATGAACTCTCGTTTCAACATTTGTCACAATAATTCCTATAAGCATTTAATTTATAAATAATTAGTAATTGATTTAAAAGTTTCAAAGTCCAATCAAACAGTAGACTAGCTCCAATCAATTCAGTGTTTGCTTTCATATGACGTTTTGTTTGCATTTATTGGACGTTAACTCTGGAAATGATAGCAAATTTCAAATCAAACATACGTTGTGTTTGAATACATTAACACATATTACGGCCCGTAATTGTGGCACTCATTGAATGTCATAAAAGTGCACAAAATATATACTTAATTGCATTGAATTTGTTGAGAAAGTACTAAAGTACTGCAAATCATAACAATTAATTGATTTTATTATTATAGATACGATTGTCTCAATAGAGATCCGGCTTAAGAAAGTGAACTAATAATAGCAAACATGAGATAAGGGGGCGATTTGTTCAGTACTTTTGTCCCCCATTTGTAGTGTTGTGTGAACTTCCTATAAGCGCTACAGTGAACACTCGCTATAGTGAACACCATATGAATAGACAATAGGTTTGGTAATGAAAGTGTCCTTTAATTGTGTATCAAATGGATGATAGGATTAAGAGTTGAGTCAACACTTGAGATATGGTATGAAAAGGTGTGTCTATTTGAAAGCATTGGCGACTGAATAGCCGTACGAGTAGTGCATGTAATGAATGATTGATTCAATTGAATAGACATTACATTGCGTTCACATTCACATCATATGAATGTTATATAAATTGTGTTTATAATTGAATTGCAATTTAGTATTGCTTTCAATGCCCTAATGACCCAATTATTGAATCATTTTCTGAATACAAGTGTTTGTATTGATTGAATCGATCACACAATCAGACATTGAATTGAATATTAATTATTGGATTAATATTTCCTAAAATAATAATCAGTTTTACATTTGTTTTGTCGACGAAAGGCATTGCAAATGGTTTTCGCAGTTTTGTCACCATTTGTCACATTTGTCTGAATCAATCACAGCATCCATTGCAGTGATGTCTTCATCCCTCAATCACCTGAAGTTCTGGAACAAGAAGTCGCTGACAATCACCGAATCTGATCCCACGTATAAAGTGGTGTATTTGGGGAATGTGTTGACGCCGTGGGCTAAGGGCTACCAATCGGTGGACAAACCTCTGGAGACCCTTTGGAACAACTACTGCACGAATGTCAAGACAGACATTCACATGAAGCTCACGGTTTGCAACTCAGGTCTTAAGGCCATCACTAAAGAGCACGGATTGACGCAATACTGGGCCAATCGGTGCACCTTCTGCTGTGTCCACCAGTCGTATCCCAAACTCTTCTGTTGGATATACAGACACGACGGACGCAAAGGCAAACCAGAGCTCAGATGCCATGCCGTCATCACATCCAAGGAGGACATGGCACAGGTATGCATGAGTGCAGTCGTATGCTAGTGATGAGTACTTATGCTATTATCTCATGTCTCGTATGAACAGCGGATGTCTGAATCACTTAACGACAAGCTCTCGACAGCTCTGCAAGAGTTTAGGCGCGAGAAGAAGTTGAGACAAAACGCCAGACTCTCGCTGTCGGAGATCCCGATCCGCAAACAATTACTGGTCAAAGGTTTAGCTAACTTTAGGGCACCTCTGGAGCGGTCGAAAAGTGCGCCCAAATTGACATCAATTGTGGAGGAAATCAAAGAAGAGAACGCTTTCGACGAAGAAGAGGAAGAGGAGAGCGAAAG
>CAJPVJ010000111.1:0-39537 GCA_905397405.1 Oppiella nova
ATCGTAGGTATCACTTAAGAAAGACACCACCGATTGACTGGAAGGAGACACTGGACTCAAGACACATGTGTGCGGATAAACCTGTTGTCAAAAAGATTAAAATGGATGTCAAAAGTGATGATAAGACCGAGAAGAATGTAAGTAATGGTGATGTCTTCACAATAAATAACAAACCAGTGGTCACCACAAGACAGTCGTCGCGTCTTTTGACTAAAATTAATGACAAAAATGAGAATCACGTGAAGACAACGAGGAATAGAGTGAATGGTAAAAGTGTTTCAAGAATTAATTCAGAGAATATGACAAAAGGTCATAAGAAAGACATGAAAAGGAGGGAAACGAAGACACAAACCAAAGACATTGTTCGCGAGGAAGTGATTGAAGAGAGCGTTGAAGTGAATGGTTTTGAGACTACTTCTGGAGATCGAGAGCCAGTGAATCCATCCATCGATTTGAGCGATAGAGACAACACTTGTGTTGAATTGATTGATAATAATTCAAACAGTGATATCTGACTCTTCTTATAATACTTGTCTTTACAACAGAGCTTTTGATAACTGTTTGGTCACCACTGGTGTTCTGTTAGCAGCGCAGAAAACTGATTTTAATTACTGTTTTTACCCTTAGTTCACTTCTGTACGAGGAATAAAGTGAACGGTAAAAGTGTTTCAAGAATTAATAATTCAGAGAATATGACAAAAGGTTATAAGAAAGACATGAAAAAGAGGGAAACGAAGACAAAATCCAAAGACATTGTTGCAGAAGAAGTGATTGAAGTGAACGATGAAGTGAATGGTTTTGACACAACTTCTGAAGACTTAGAACCAGTGAAGACATCAACCAATTTGAATGAAACTTGTGTTGAACTGATTGATAAGATTGAGAAAAATAGAGATATTGTCTTAAATGACAAACAAGTGGTGACCACAAGACAGTCATCACGTCTTTTGACTAAAACTCATAATAAAAATGATGACAAAAACGAAATCAAAAATGATATGAAAAAAGGAAACAAATTGAAGACAACGAGGACTAAAATAAATGGAAAAATTGTCTCAAAAACTAATAATAATTCAGAGAATATCACAAACGATAAGAAAGACATGAAAAAGAGGGAACCGAAGACAAAAACCAAAGACATTGTTCGCGAGGAAGTGATTGAAGAGAGCGTTGAAGTGAATGGTTTTGACACTACTTCTGAAGATCGAGAGCCAGTGAATCCATCCATCGATTTGAGCGATAGAGACAACACTTGTGTTGAATTGATTGATAATAATTCAAACAGTGATAAGACTGAGAGGAATATTATGAACAGAAATGTTGTCTCGAAAACGATTGACAAACCAGTGGTGAGCACAAGACAGTCGTCGCGTCTTTTGACTAAAATTCAAAATAAAAATAACGACAAAAACCTTTAGTTTCTGTTATAATTTCTCGCCTTACTTCACTTTCGTTTCTGTTTCTCCTTATTTTATTTGCCTTTTTACTAGAGTTTTTCGTTATTAAGTCTCTTATAGCGTTTTGTAGAGTTCTTTCTGTAGAGAAAGAGGAGAACGAAGACCAGAGACAAAGACATTGTTGGCGAAGGAGTGGTCGGAGAGAGCGATGAAATGAATTATTTCGACACTATTTCTGAGGATTTAGAACCCGTGAAGACATCAACCGATTTGATTGATACAAGTGTTGCACCATCCGTACGAGACAGAGAGCAAAGCGAGCAATTGGTTGACATTTCCTACATGGAGTTCGTCCGCAGATCTACTGGTGATGAGTATAGACCCAAAGTGCCCTCACTTTCACTGAATGTCGTGACAAATGTGTTGCTCCGGAAGCCGACGACAAAGAGACAGAAACTGAAAGATTTAAGTAAACCAAATGAAAAGCATTTAGATTTAGAGATCACTAAAAGAAAGCGTTTATATTCGTGTGGTTACGACCTCTGCGACTCCAGAATATGTCAACATTTAAGCCATCATTAAGTCTTATTCATCACTAACTAATTTATTTCATCAATCATTGAATTATATATTTTTATAGATTTAACAATAAAATCAAATTTATCTAAACTTACAGAATATTCTGTGAATTAGTTTGCATTTAATGAGTGAATGAATCCATGTTTTGGTTTTAATTAGAGATTTATTTAAATATAAATTTATAAAACATTAATTTATTTGCAAACAAAATACAAATTACAAAAAAACTGGACACAAACTCAAGCCTCGACTCTCATATAATGTATGCCTATAATACCGTTCCTGTACTCAGAATCCATGCACTGTCCCCTCCACGACCACCGGAACCCCCGAATCCCGGATCTGTCGGACTCTCATAGACTCCTCGAAGTTCTTAAACTCTTAGTTCACTTGAAGTTTACTTTTGTTTTGTTTCAAGAGTTTTAAAATTGTTTTCAAAACACAATCTATTATTAAATGTATAAATGAATGCATTATTTGTCTTTAATTTAATGAATGATGGTTTGAGATATGGATCCGATTAACACATCCAGTGATCACACATGAAATGAATGCAAACTTTTTACAAATAATTTATTGATTATTAATAACTATCGCTAAATGAAAGTCATATGAAATCAGTAATTGACACAAAAAAGAGATGATCCTATGGTGTCACCGGTGCTCCCGAACCACGGATCAGTTGGACTGTCACAGACTCCCAGCACCAGAAGTCAGTGACCGCTCGGACTTCCGGACTCAACACCAGAGATGACTCTCAGGGCGGAAGGCATCGAATCCACGATCTCTTAACTGTTTGTCTCTTTGTATGGGTTTTCGTGGGATTCGGTCCCAACGGCACAGCCATAGGTAGTCATGAGAGGTGATGACCAGTCGTTTACCGCAACGGATGTCTTAAGCCAAGGGTAGGTCTTCTGTGAATCGGTGTCTCATCTCTTGTTGAAGTCATTGACGAGTCATCTGTGGATCACTTCTGACTTAAGACGTGTTGTGGCAAACGGTTGGCCGACCTCTCGTGGAATGGAAGGGAAGGGAAGGGGAGGACATAATCGGTTCAATATGTGTCACATTCGGGTGAAGTTGTGTCAAAGTCGGGTTGTGTTGGCTCTGAATATTTCTTATGACTTGTGGTCTTCTGGTGGAAGTGTTGTCTCCAGAAGTCTAATATCAGTTCCGATGAGATGGCAAACCGTTGACTTATGCCAACAGTGTCTCAACACCTCTAGGCTTCCCTTTCCTTCACTCAGAGTCCAGACCACCACCGGATCCGCTTCTTTTTCTTCGTCTTATACCTCTTTGATGAACCCATTGCTGTGTGTCTACGACCACCTCCTGTGCCGTAGGATCGCTTCCTTCAACTCCTCGACTCCGATGCCCTTTAAAGCACTCATTCTTATGGACTGAATGTCTCCGCCGTCTTCTTCTAAGACTATTCCCTGAGCTCTGAATCCTGTCTTCAAAAGTTGCAAATCTGTGTTCAAATTGAGTCTTGAGGTGTAGTCCGGCTCTGAGTTCACTATAAAACGACTCTTAAGTATGGGTTGCGGCGGAAGTAATAGGAGTCGAGTGGGCGTTAAAATACATCTCCGGATCTCTTCCAGAAACTTCTTATTACTGCCGCCAATCGTGAGCCGAAATCTGACGGTCAGTCTTCGGTGGCAGTGATGAAACTCTGCGGTCATGTCGTCTTTGGCCACATGAACGCCGCTATTGAAGTGATTCCTATCGTTGCTGTCGTAGTGTTTGACGAATTGTGTCAAATCGATAAGAGTTCCCATTTTGAAGGACTTCAAGACAAACCACTCCATCGACATGTTGTCCGGATTGTCCACATTTACGCTATGGTTGGACAGCAATCGGTACGTGTCCTCAGATAACGAGAACCACGTGTTCTTCAGCGCCCGTTCCGCGCAGACATTAGACATCATTTCCTTGACGAACATACCGGTGCTCCGCTCGAGTGACATCTGAGCCGTGTATCTGCACACACCCTCGTCCTCGTAGTAGGTCTTGTCCGACGAGTTACCCAACGCCATGAGCTCCAGATCGGCGCTAAAGACACCGTTCAGCCGCCGAAGAATGGCTTGCAATCGCTTTCCCTTATCTGTGCGCCAGTCGTTCAGATCACCGGCGCTCGAGTCTACCGGTGCGTCCGAGATGTGGATTATCTCAACGCTCAATGTCTTATAGAAGTTGGTGTTGGAGTCTGCCATCGCTTGTCAGTTGTCGCTGGAAATTATGGATCAGTTTAAAGATATACAAAATGTAACTGATTTTCACAACTGATTCTTACATTTGATTCATTCAAATGACATTCAAATCCATTATTCGATGGATTGTCACGAGATATAAGACTTTTGTATAAATCTCGCACTAATAGCTATTTTCTAACTATTTTTCGTAAATAATTGCAATCAGTATTCGAAATGCAATGAAATTTAATTGTTAAATGGTTTGAAGTAGTTTTACAATTGATTTAATTGTTAGTTACACTTTGTATCTGAATTTGTGTATAACTTGAATAAACCATAGTTTGACAGAAAATATTCCGTTTGAATTGAAAACCATTCACTAATTTAACGAATAATTTATTTCACAACGGATTCCGCAGTCAAGAGAAACCACAAATTGATTGATTAGTTGAGCGAAGAATGAGTCAAAACCCGATCAAATCGAGGAAATCAAAGGCAAAGAAAGCGATTTTAGGCAAAAAGAAGTCTTTGAAAGGAGTGGACATTCACTTTGTTTTGACGGATACTAAGTGACAGTCGATTTGAATTGGAAGTCATTTAATGAAAGGCTTTTAATTTTCAAAATTTGTTTATTTATAGCAAAGAAAGGGTCGAATGGATGAGCAAACTGTTGGAAATGCAGAGGAACTCCGTGTTTGTCGACTCCGCCATAATTACATCGGATTTCAAGAAGTTCTCAATCGATAGGAATGTGTTCGCAGCCATCAGTCCCTACTTTATGGCCCTTTACTCCAACTCTCTGTACACCGAAAACCAGAGCCGAGAAGTGTTTTTGCCGGACATCTCGTCAATGACTATGAAAATAATCGTTGACTTCGTATATACGGGACAACTGTTAGGGATTAATGACACCAACATTGAGGCAGTCATTCGAGCGGCCAATAGACTCCAAATCACTGGAGCTCTTGATTACTGCTACAGATATTGGACTCAATCTCTGGACACAAAGAACTGCATAAGTATTTACAGAAATGTAAAAACTTTTTTCAATACATATAATGGTTTGAATGACATTTGAAGGGATTTACCAAATGTCGCGAATGTATTATGCGATTGAAGTGATCGACAAATCAAAGGAATTCATTCTCTATAACTTCATGGCTGTAATCATTGATACAAACATTGATTTGTGTGAAAAGCAATTCATATGCCATTCCTTCCCATTGACAGGTTGTGAACCAATGTCCAGATTTCTATTCTCTCAGTAAAGACGAGTTGTCCGACATCTTGAGTGACGATCGGCTGAATGTCAGCCGAGAAGAACTCACTTATTCTGCAATCAACTCTTGGATATCAGCCAACCATCAGAGGGTCGAACACTTCCAGAAGTTACTAAAATTGGTTCGTTTTGGAAATTCTTCTCTAAAGTGAGTATTAAATGATTGATTCATGATTTAAAATAAATTGCTGCCAATTATGACAATCATTTGCAAACAGATTTGTTGAGACGAGTGTCAGAGAGAATGTTTTAGTCAAACAAAATCCGGAACTAAACCAATACATCACTACTGTCTTCAATGTCTTAAATGACATTCATTTACATCCGTTGCCCTCGAAGTTCGACATTCGTTTGCATCCATTCCTGAGACCACGGATTCCGAGAGATATTTTGTTTGTCTTCGGCGGTTGGAGTGCTTCTAATGCCACCAATACTATCGAGTCGTACGACTGTCGGGTCAACAAGTGGTACACAATTGATAGCCAGAGTCTAGTGTAGGATAAGACAAATTATACACCAATTCTTGATATTCTGTATATATTTTCATTGAAATCCTTTAGGTTCGCACCCTATCGCTCATATCATGGACTCATTTCGTTCAATGGTCTCATTTATATCATCGGAGGCTTTGATGTAAAAAACGCTAATTTTGCTAAACATTTAATTCTAACTTTAAAAGTCTAATTCATTTAAATATTATTCATTTGATTGCCTTCAGGGACGACAACATTTCAATACTGTATTCGCTTTCAATCCGATCACTAAAACATGGAGTGAGAAGTCTTGTATGCATTCCCCCAGGTTTGACATCAACTTTAGCTTTTTTGATACCATTCCAGTCCATTGAAACTTGAATTTGATTTCCTAATAACTTTCCTTTAGGTGTTACGTAAGTGTAGCGCATTGTAATGGATTCATATATGCGATGGTATTATAACTCAATTCTTTGAAATTATACTTAAAATAAACACTAAATTCTGTTTTGAAATAAAGGGTGGATTCGATGGAAACGTTAGAACCAGTTCTGCAGAAGTAAGTCGTGTATTGTTTTAGACTTTTTTGATTAAATGTTATAAAATATATAGAAATATGATGTGAAGACAAATCAGTGGCAATTTATCGCTCATATGAATCACCAGAGAAGTGATGCTTCAGCCGCAGCAATGGCGGGAAAGGTGTATATCGTCGGCGGTTTTAACGGTTTGTTTGCTATCAGTCTGCTCTCACTTGTTCTCATTGTCTCAAATGTATGGACTCGTAGGCAGTGAAGTCTTAAGTAATGCCGAAGTGTACGACCCATCAGTCAACGAGTGGACTCTTATCACTCAAATGCATAGACCCCGAAGTGGTGTCCAATTGGTTGCTTTCGATGACCAATACCTGTTCGCAATTGGAGGCAACGATGGCGGCACACGACAGACCAGTTTAGAGAAATATGACCCCAAAACCAGAAGTTGGACACTAGTGACCGATATGTCGACCCCTCGCTCTAACTTTGCTTCGGTTGTCCTCGAGAACCAGATTTATGTGATCGGAGGCTTCAATGTATGTCTCGTTTTGACTTTATTATAGGGATATTATAGGGATATATGTCTGATATTATAGGGAACAACAACTATAGCCGAAGTGGAGGCCTATAACCCGGTGACCAACAGTTGGCAGGAAATGTGGCGAATGGCTCAACACAAGAGCGCGTTGAGTGCGTGTGTTATGAGCCAACTGTCCAACAGTCGGGCCTATACTTGGCTGAGACGAGAGCTCATCGACAACTCCACTCAACCCGAGTCCACTCAATCTCAATGTTCGCTCAGAAGACCAATCAATACGAATCCCACGGTTTAGTCATGAATTGAAAACTAAATTATATTTTAGACTATTTTCTCAATTAATTGTTGTTTACATTAAAATATTTCCAATATATTTATATTTATGAATGATTCTGTTTGTGAGTAATTTATTTTTGTAATGTATTACATAACATTGAATATATAAAATATCTTTAGACTAGTTTTAATAATAAAATTTGTATACATCTCATAAACAAAATAAAAAAATGCTTTACAAATGCTTAAATGCTTTACAAATCTTTAATTCGTTATAAACTTTTTGGTCAATTACTAACTGATAATAAATATATAAACTTAAATAATAAAATAATATATACTATATTTTTAAATACAGATATTATAAACTTTATAAATTATTACCGGTATAAAATAATAGTTTTAAATAATAAACATTAATGTTAGGTAAATGCTGTTTTAAAAATATGCAAAAATATTTAGATCTTTTAAATAACCGGTTATTTGTTTGAATCCAATTTGAATCCAATTATTTGAGGCGGGAATACGAAACCATTATTATAATCATACCTAATGTCGCAAATAATAGTACCGTATTAGTGTTTTGTGAGTTCACTAACTCATCTGGTAAATACTGTACAATAAATTAAATGAATACAAACTTATTGCGTTAAATGAGCCGACGGTGCAAAATGTGGGAAACCATCCGATGGTATTGAGACACCATTCGAGGACTGGACTCAACGCTATGCTCACAAATGCCTAAAATTACGTTATAATTAGAATCTTGAATAATTCAGTAATCATTTTGTACTGACAGGTCCCGTGTGTATGAGACCGTAGATAGTGATGGCGTTGGTGTCGCCAAACTTGCGGACAACTTCCGGCAAATACGAGGCAAACACACCGACGCCCGCGAAAAATAACACAAAATCCCAAATCGCAAAAAATAACTTCTGACAGAAAAAGCTGGAAATGATTAGCGAGAATGTAGACGTCGCTAGAATGCCGTTGATCACGATTATCGTGTCCTATAAACACCAAAAATAAGGGTATTTATCAATTGTTTTCTAATTGACAAAATAAATAAATGAAATAATAATTTACTCTAAATTTTAAGAGATCCAGAACTTTGCCCCAAAAGACACCACCGATTCCGTTGGCAACGAAAGAAAAGGCGAGAATGACTGACAAATAGTGGTCGTCGTTGATATAGCTCTGACCAAAGGCCTTGATCATTGAGTTTATAAAATAGACACTTTGCGTACTGAACGCGAATGTGAACCATAACATCGTGAAGAACCGGGTGTTTATCGCGTGGCGAATGGAATACTGGGTTTGGAATACACTGTGAGTAGTAGTGGTCACAAGAATCTCGTTGTCATCGAAGTTCATCGATGTACTGATGGGGTTGTCATTGGGATCCGTTTGGACGGTATGGTTAGGTCGAGGCTCTTCGGAGTCGAATATAAGGCAAACGCCTATTAATCCCATCACAGCGTAGATACCGCTCAACAGATTGAATAGTTTGGGAACTTTTGACAACATTTCTGTTTCATCGAAATATCTATGAATAAGTGGTTTAAAGTTAAGACAATGTCAGCGATTGTCAACTAATTCTGTATAACTGTAATACCCGTCAGAATTTGGTTTAACATTATTTGGGTTTAAATAAAACGTCTGAATTTGAGTGAAGATAAAAGAGCTGAAAGCGTTGATACCAGTGATGACACCGGCGACCAGTCCTTTATTATTGGGAAACCATTTGATGCAATTGACGATCACTGACGAGTATATCAATCCGTTGCCGATTTGGGCCATCAATGCATAGCTCATCAAAACCATTATGAATGAGTTGTCGAGAGCCAGGGATGTCAGAGCCATTGAACCACTTATGGATCAATTCATAACACAATTAATCAATTAATAGTTATTTGTATTAAAAACAATTAGTTTAGTACTTACGAGAAGACAACGGCAGCCAATAGACAGGTGACTCTTGTGCCCATTTTGTTGACAATGAATCCGCTGATGATAGTGAAGAGTGTGAAGGCAGTGACACCGACGGGCGTATACCACACACTCTCACCAAAGTTGGCATCTCTTGAGGCCTTTTGTCGCAAATACGATGTCATATAAGTGTTGAGATTTGCCAAAGTATTACCCGATCCCACCATCAGATGTAGGACACAACTGCCCACAAGAGTCGACAACTGTTTCACTCGTAACGCCATTATGACTAAACTTATTGTATGATTAATATAATGATTATGTTTTATCACAATTCATACATTATGCAAATATTCAACTAATTGTGTGTCAAATATATGCCATTAATTGTAATCACATTCAAAATCAATTGTCAAATAATAGCAATACTAAGCGACTGTATGGGAGTATTGAGTGAATTGGTGTCATAAATGCTATTAATGAATACAACTGTAGATCTGATTGTCTTTGGTGTCAAGAAATCTCTTCAATATATCACATGAATGTCACAAATGGTGAACACAATTAAGACATCACTTGTACTCCAAGAATGTACGGCAAATGGTATGACACGATAATCCGGATGAGTTCACTATATTTAGTTCGTGTCAAAGCATTTTGTCGCTCAAATTGAGTGTTAATTAAAGCTTTTTGTTAATGAAATTAAAGCTTTTTTAATGAAATTAAAGCTTTTTGTTAATGAAATGATTGTATATTTGGTTTTGAATGCAATGAAAGTGAGAGCGAAACAAATGATCGGATTCTTGTTGTTTACAAATAAAAGCTGACGATTGGGTCGACAATAATAACGACTCGCACGGCGACTGAGAGTGCGGCGACTGTCGCTGGCGTCACGCGGCGTACGAGTGGAGCGAACGCCGGTGCAGTGCACAGGACTCGCGTGTGATCGCTGTGAAGGCCATTCGCATAGCATAGCGTCAACGGAAAATGTATGACAAGACTGTGTGTGAGCGTAGAAAACGTATGCATTGAATGATGTGTTTGTGTTGATGTGTTGACCATTGACTGCATCATCACTTATGCTATGATTTGATTTGTAATACAATTAAATTAAATAATTATTTGTTTGTATTATTTTATACTGATTTCAATTACGGGAACCGCCTTTTGGTGTCAATATAGTCGCTGGCGATCGGTGTGTGCAGTGTTTTGGGGCTTAAGATGAATAATAATTATACAAATAATTACAATAATAGTAATTATAATCCGAAATTAAACAATGGTTTCAATACGGATGTGAATCCTATGCCTAATGGCTACCAACCCTTCCCGGCGGCCGGCCCTCAGCCCCAACAACCCACACATCAATACAATTATCCACCGATGGCTCAGTCGTCGACCGCAAGAGTGGCGCCCACTTTGGCCACCAATTCGGTGTACAGTCAGCCATCAGGGGATCAGTTGAGACACCAAACGCAGACATCTGTCCCACACATGGCTAGCAAACAGTTTAACCTCAACTACAACGAGTCAAACAATCAATACTTACCGCCGATGAGATCACAGCCGCCAACACAACCGGCAGTTTTGCCCACTAATGGACAGACGTTACCGCCGATGGCTAACCAACCCCTCCATCAGTCGCAACAACCCCTTCCCACTCCTCAATCAGTGGCACCGGTGCTACAAACGCGACCTCCGATTCAGCAGCACCTACACCATCAGCCGCTGCCAGCGCAGAAACCCGGAGCACCTCCTCCTCAGCCACCCTTTCAAAGCCCACTTCCAGTACAACCCGCACGACTCGCATCGGAACCAATGGGTTCGCAACCGGCGAACCACTACAACAGTTACGGCCAAAACCAAGCCATACCTCCGCCACATATGAACTCCTATTCAAACGCCGGACATACAGTTCCTTCAGCGCATAGACTCAACGATGCGGTGACCGCTCAGCCCACGTATAACGGCGTCAGTTATAGTCAGCCGCCAAACATAGACCCCTTGACTAATAAGATGGGGTCGATGTCTGTGAACCAGACATGGGGTCAGATGTGGAACCAGGAGAGCGTTAATCTGATGACAGAGAAAGACATTCGCACTAAAGCTGTGATGAGTGAACAGCAAAGAGCAGCCAATTCTCAAAACGACTTCGACTCCAACTGTCATAAGGAGATAATGCGCTCAACTCTGACCAAAGTTCCCGACTCGACGTCACTGTTGCAGAAGTCGCGCCTACCCTTCGGAATCCTTATCCATCCCTTCAAATCGGATGACGTGAGCACTGATCTCGTCATTTGAGTCTTGTTTCACATTAACATGTTTTGAATGCATTTGCAGGACATTCCCATCATTCAGGACAGCCCTATCGTCCGGTGCCGGTCGTGTCGAACATACATTAATCCTTACGTCCGTCTGTTAGATCAGCGCCGTTGGCAATGCAACCTTTGCCTTAGGATTAACGAGAGTATGTCTTATCGTGTAATTGTTTGAATGCAAAGTTTCTTATTTCAATGATCCGATTGTATAGTTCCGGAAGAATTTCTTTACGATTACAATACGAGACAAACGATTGACTGCACGTCTCGACCGGAACTAAATTATGGCTCAATTGAATACATAGCTAGCGTTGAATATATGGTACGCCCTCCACAACCGGCCGCCTATTTATTTGTGTTCGACTGTTCCCGACACGCGACTCAAGTCGGTTACATCCCATCCCTGGCCAGGGCGTTGACTCAGTGTTTGGAGCAAATCCCCGGCGACTCTCGAACTTTGATCGGTTTCATTGCTTTCGACTCAAGGCTTCATTTCTTCAATTTGGGAGATAAACAGCCGATCCATTTAGTAATGCCTGACATTCAAGGTATGCCTTTCTATTTAGAGCACCGGTTGTTAAGGCGATTGTCTAATCACTGGTTTCCATGTGTTTTCAGATGTATTTCTTCCGAATTACGAAAACATTTTAGTTAATCTTCAGTCAAAAAGAGCTCAAATCGAGGAGTTTTTAACCGAAATTTTGCCCACTTTTCCATTGGATAATCCCAATGATGTGGTCTATGACACGGGATCAGCATTGGGTGCAGCCTTAACAGTGGCCTATAAGGTGTTGTCATCCCTGGGCGGAAGAATCACTCTAATTCAGGCAACCCTTCCTAACATTGGAAACACGAGCGATGGATCCGTTCTGACCAATAGAGAGGATCCAAACAAACGAACCATAAATTCCAATAATTTGAATGCTTTGACACCACTCCTGAATCCGGGAACTGATTTCTACAAGAAGTTATCGTTAGAATGTTCCGAACACCAGATTGCAGTCGATTTGTTTGACTTGTCGTCGTCTTACTCTGATTTGGCGACTGTTGGATCGGTTTCTAAGTTCAGCGGCGGATCTATTCATTATTACGGCGGAAGTCCTCCCTCTTGTCTTTTGGCGCGATTTGAAGCCGATATGAGACACTATTTGCAGCGAAACATCGGCTTTGAAGCTGTGATGAGAATGCGCTGCACTCGAGGCCTGTCTATCCATACATTTCACGGAAACTTTTTTGTCCGGTAATTAACATAGACTTGATTTACTTCTTGATTTGTGTTAACAAATGGATTGTCGTTTAGTTCAACCGACTTGTTAGCGCTTCCCAACGTAAACCCCGACTCAGGCTATGGAATGCAGATCAGTATCGACGAAGACCTCAAAGACTACACTAATGTCTGCTTTCAAGCGGCCATCCTTTACACGTCAGCCAATGGCGAGCGACGTATTCGAGTGCATACTCTATCTCTTCCAGTGGTGACCACAATAGGGGATGTGATTCATTCGGCAGATCAGGAGGCGATCATCTGTCTCCTCTCGAAGATGGCTGTCGACCGAAGTCTTACTTCTTCGATGTCTGACGCGAGAGAAGCACTAATCAATGCAGTGGTCGATATCCTCAACACTTACCGAGCAATCAATACCAGCGCAGGCGGTGGTGCACTCGTTATGTCTTCAGCCACTCGACTAATGCCTCTCTATGTCTTAGCCCTTATAAAACACGTGAGAATTATTGAATTATTTACTAAATTAGCAGTTATTTAATGTTTTGCTTACTTTATATTAAAGACTGCATTTAGAGTCGGAATTTCAACAAAAATCGATGAAAGAGTGTTCGCAATGGAACGGATCAAAAGCCTTCCTCTCAAGCAGTTAATGACATATATTTATCCCAATCTCTACGCCATTCACAACAGCTTTTCCAATGAGAATGAGAGGCCGACTCCCGTTCAGCTCTCGTTCGCCAACATTGAGCGCAACGGAGTCTATCTGTTGGACACTTACGACAATCTGTTTGTCTATATTTGCAAATCAGTTCACCCGCAGTGGTTGGCAGAAGTGTTTAATGTGACCCAATGGGCACTCATACCCGATGACGGAGAGGCCACTCCCACTAATCAGATGCCAAATAGTCCGCAATTACGACAACAGACACCAGAACCGGAAGAGCGAGAGATCATACGATTACCGCAATTGGAAAACATGACATCAAAAAGAATCCACTCTTTTATTAATAGTCTTATCAAAGAGCGACCATTTCAGCCAAACTTTCATATACTAAGGTATGCCTGCGATCTGTAAATTGTCATCAAATGAATACTAATTGATTGAATTGTCGCAGAGAGGACAGTCGACTGCGATACGCGTTTCTGCAGTACATGTACGACGACAGGAATGAGTCGGCGTTCAGTTACTACGAGTTTTTACAACACCTTCAGCAACAGATTAAGAATTAGTGTTAAAAAGACTTTTTAAATATATAAATATATATTGGTTTCGATTTATTTTCAATCAATTTATTGTTTAAATACTGGAATTTTTTAGGGAATTAATAATATTTAAATTTTGTGATAAGTTTTACTACAAAAAGCAAACATTAAATCTGTCGATACAGCGATTGTGTCGTGTATTATATGTTATAATTAAGACATTAAATAATGATTTGATATATGAATACAAAACTCGTGTTTAAATGTAAAGCAAATTGAAAAAATATTTCCTATACTCCGAGCCATCGGTTGGTAAATGACTTCAAGAAATCAAGTATTGTTGTCATGAGATGTGTTAGGATGGGGTCGTGCCATGCGTTTAACGACCCCTTCTGGTGATCATAGCGCGGGCCCGACCGCGACCTCTCGCCACTAATGGATCAATGGATCAATCAATGAATACAATGGCGTATCAAATGGTGAGACAATGGATACAAACCCTGAGCCCGAAGTATAGCTGATTTGCCGCGACCGGCCTGTTGTTGACCCCCTTTAACGCCCACCTTCTTAAACATGGGGGCGTTCTTGAGCATATCGGGGAGTATAAGGAACCGTATTTTGGATCCCCTGATGAAGACGTTCTCGAGTTGTGAGACGCGACCATCCCTTGTGGTGACCGTAATGCTCGCCATCTGACAGTTCATGTTGTCCTCGGCCTCCAACAGCTTACCCCGGTATACATCACCCGTGTTGGTCTCGCAGGTGATGATATGGCCCTCGGCCTCGTGCAGCACTTTAATGGGTATACCGATCGACATGATCTTCGTATTCTTCGGCGGTGTCTATGAAGCGATGGTTTGTATTCAAACGACAATAAAGCGTGAGTTTTGGCGATTAATACGACGGCCTGTAAGAGACATACACTGCAGTCAACGCATACTCAGACCTATGAGTGGCGTAAATGCCTTGTGTTTGGCAATACTCCCGATACTGACGACTGCAGTGAAGGCACTGTTGCCTCACTCACACACAAACTGTTTCTCGTTTACATTAAGTGTAAGTCTTACATATTTTGACCAAGGTGTTCAATAAGTGTTCAATAATTTGAGATACATACACTTTTAATTTAGTTTAATTTACCCGTAATAAACTCCTGGCCCTCCCGACCCCACCACTAATTTGTTACAAATTGTCTTTCGTTGTAGTAATGAATAAGTTTTCGTCAATATATGAAAAGTTTTTACTTTTTATATAACATTTAGAATTGAGAATAAACTAAAGGCTCAAAGAATTCACAGAATTCACAGAATTTAGTGTCGCTTTGGAAGCAAAGGAAACAATAAATGCTTTTGTTTTGTGACACGAATTCATGCTTTACTTCCTTTACTACTCGCCGTCTGTTGTGACTGTTGTGCGATCGCAGAGCCAGTCCGAGAAGATATCACTTTAGAGGTCGCCTTCGAAGGGGCGGCGGATGAGCCGGCGCTCGACGACCCGGCGCTCGAGTTGAGCGATGAGCCCGCGGCTGATGATCCCATCGCCGAAGAGCCCATTCCGCTGATCATAGACCCGCCCGCTGCTGACGAACCCGCGGTCGATGATCCCATTCCCGAGATGGTTGATCCGCCCACAGCTGATCCGGCGCCCGATATACTGGAGCCCACTTTGGAACCGCCAGCGCTCGAGCCCGCCTTAGAGCCCACTTTGGAGCCGGTGGTCGACACTCCCGACGGTTTGGCTAAAAACTTTGAGGCCATCTTCTCGTCTATTTTGGACGCGTTTTGACTCGCCTTCGACTGAATGGCCGAACCTGTCTGTGAGGGCCGGGGCTCCTGTCCTTCGGGAGGCGCTTCTTCTGGTGGTGGCTGTTCGCCTGTCTGTCCCTCTCCCTCCCCCTCTCCCTCACTCTTTTTGCCACAACAGCCGCCCATCTCTTCGATTGTCTTTCGTTTGATTTCTTATTCCTTTGATAACTCTTTTCAAGAAAATGACACCAAATCTAAGCCTTCCGTGGATTTCGAGATAATTTAAGACTTTATAACGAACTTCTGGTAATTCTGTTATTCAAATGTTTTTAAATCCTATTTTTGAGAACGAGATGTAAAGTAAAAGTTAGAAATTAATTTCAATTTATTGCAGAGCGAGACTTGCCGTCAAAAGTATGAATTATTTTTGAAGGAAATTTTGAATTGTTAGTGAATTTTGTGTCTGTAAATAAGTCTTAATTGAGAATAGGTTCTGGGTAATGTGCGATCTGCAATGGGAATAATTGCATCAGTATTTCCTACGTGTTGTCCCTGTCTGTCAAAGACATCAACAACAAGCAAACGTTCAAAAACTAGAAATAGAAATAAAAGTTCGCAGAAAAAGAGTGCAGTAATTGAGATGAATTGGGAGACAAATGTGAACTCTTATACCACTCCGAGTCAGATCCCCGACCAGGAACTCACCAAAGAGTATGTCATTCCAAGAGACTACCCATCGATTGATGAATGTATAGCCAAACAGGGCTATCAACTAGGGGATGTGATCGCTCCTAAAACCTCTGGATCTAAGACAGAAGTGATCAAATTGTATGGATTGGAGACCAAAGAGGTATTCGCCTGTAAAGTGATTCCACTGGAAAAGGATAGCGTCAATAGTTTCCCTGCTTTTAATAATTTAAAAAATGAAATTTTTGTCATGAGAAGGGTTCAGGAGTGTCCCAATATTATCCATATGTATCGACACTTTATTATAAAACAACACATCATTGAAAAGGATATGGAAAGCATAAGACTGATCGCTTATATAGTGATGGAATACGCGAGCGGAACGGTACTCCACAAAATGACTGTCTGTTACGAGTCCACTGGAAAGCCTAATATATTGAAAGCATTGTCGGAAAAGAAAGCAAAACAATATTTCAAAGACATGGCAAATGGGATTCATTACTTGCATTCAATAGGAATAACACATATGGATATAAAGTTAGGAAACATGTTAGTCGTGAACGAACACAATGAAGAAGTGGTCAAAGTTTGCGATTTCGGTGTAAGTCATGTGAGTCAGCCTTCCGATAAAGGACACAAAGGACAGGTCGTTAAATATAGGACAGCCATCGGAACCATTGATTACTTTTCACCGCAAATGTTGAAACTGATTATACGGGAGGAGTGGCACAAAGATGTGGGACGAGTCAAAGAATACGACAGTTTTAAGTCAGACGTGTGGGCTCTTGGAGTATGTCTTTGTGCCATGATTTGCGGTCATTTGCCCTTCAAATTGAAAGCCGATGACCAGAAACTATGTGAGAAAACATACGATAAAATGATTCGCAAACGTTATAAAAGACCACAAATGAAACGGCGGTGTTGTCTGCAATGTTTGTGTCACACAAATAACTCGTCAAATGATTGCTTGAATTTAATTGATAAACTTCTGGAACCAAACGCCGATCAAAGAATTACAATGAAATCAGTTATAAAACATCAATGGCTTAATTAGTGACAACATGAACTTAAAATAATTAAATTTTAATGTTAATAATATAATATTCTATACACAGGTACTCATACAGCCCTTTATTTTATGAATAAATTCATTATTCTTTCTTGATTTTATTTATAATAAATTATTTTGGATAATGTCATAAAAGTTGTTTTAATTTAGAGATTTTATTAAGTAGAATTACTATGTTTTTACTAGACATTTAAATGTGTAAGTGATTTTATTTTTATATATTTATATATTCATCAATGATTGCTTATTCTCCAAGTTTGAGCCTCAAACTGATTTATATTATAAATGATTAATTAAACATTTTAGTCTTATAAGATTTGTAGCTTTTAAGTTAGAAAAATATAATGAAGTGATTTATGAAGTAACACAAAGGCTTAATACTTGATGGAGGAGGGGATTTAGGATTCATAGAAAATATAGACTAATCGTTATACTGTTATACTTGTATAAGAATCTGATAGTTATTCTAAAGACTGGAAGACACTTCAGATGTCGTTCAGAGTGCCGTTCATTGAGTGATGTTTTCATAGAATTCTTGAGTCTTAGACTTAGATCTATATAATCGACAGAATAGAGAGAGGAATACAAAGTATGGCTTCAATTGATTGGCTCAATAATACGCCAAAAGTCAATAATTAAAAGAATTTGTCGTATAATTAACAGAATATTCATCATATTATATGAATCTATATTTGGAAAACTGAATGAATTATTGCTTGAAATGGAGCGATGAGTGGAATTGAGAGCAAATGACATAATTGTTGGCAGAAATGTCACGAATAATAGTGTATTGGATGTGATTTTTTGAGCAAAAACTTAGTTTTCTTCCATATATTTATCGATTATTTTTGTGCGTAAACTGAGAGCTCACACCAATATCATCGCAATTCAAATGTCAACAATATTTTTCTTATTAATTAGTACATGTTTTTAATAAATACAATGTTTATCGGGACCATAAAATGGTAAGCGATTGTCTCATATTAACTAATGTGTGTATTAATTGACGAAATGATACATAAAATGCAAATTTACTGTACAGTATAGTCGAGTCAGTGATGCTTTGGTTGCAATCAATTGGAAAATAGATTTTAATTATAAAGCCTTACAGAAAAGCTGAGCTCACAATACACTGAATATACTGTATAATTGTATTGCTATTGTGTTGGGTATAGGGTTTGCATTATTTGATTTCTATATTTATAGACATATATTTACAATTCCTGTAATAATCTCTAAAAAAGAGATACTTTTTACACAAACACCATTTTAATGTAACAATTGATTCATTGGTCTGAATAATGCATTAATTTTCTTAAGCAAATAAACACTTTTTCTTGATTTTATGCTAATTATATGCTTTTTCTAATGTGAATGCTTTAGTCTCGAAAAACCCTATTGTGAGCTATTGTTAGATATTCTTTATGTAAATTATCTTTAATATTGATTACAATATTCTGTACTCTATTTGTGCACAAAACAAGCGTTTTATTTGAGAATTCTTTGCACTGAAAACCCATCCAAAGCTATGAAACAAAACAAATGGTATTTTATTTTTCTATACGATATGAGAGAGACTCCGCTTTCAATGCATTTAATCTTTCGGAGAAAGAGATATAAAAACTATTTTTGTTTCTCCGTTTCAATCAATCATTTTCTCGCCTTTTCTTATTACAGCCAATATTTGAATGGTTTTCATGTTTTCTGTATATAATTTAATATCTCCCTATAGTTTGGTCTCATAATTGAATTTAAAGTTTTTAAATAAATCTCTAATTCGATGTTATGTTGTGTTAAATGCATGAAAATTTGTTAGAAAGTAATTCTTGAAATGTTGTTTGAATGCAATGTTATATTGATTTTCTGTATCAAACAAGTGATGTCTATTGAGGCGAACCTATGAATAGCATTTGCGCCGTCATGTCCTCGCATACAGATTCAACGCAAAGCAATATATATAATAATTCCCTATAAAAACAATTTTCTTATTTATCACATTAACCGATATTTTATGATTTAGTTTGCTTTTGCACTTATTTTTTGTTCAATTCTATACTTCGCATAAATATCGCAGAAAAAGTGTAACGAAAAACATGCTAATAATGTGACGCGAATCTGCATTTTCTGAATTCATTTTGTGGTCAATGGTATCCGTATTAAATGTCTGCTCCAAACTCTGTATTACTTTTAGATCAATAAATGTTGTGAAACACAATCCCATTCCTCCCTATTCTTGAGAGGAACTGACGAAAAAGAGTGAGCAAACCATAAGATAGTTATACTGTGTTTCGCTGTACAGTGTGTGCGAGCGAATAGACGATAGACGAGAGCACCAGTGGTTTTGAACGCATAGAATATTATAGAGAATATACAGAATCACAGAATCCGTCGACAGAAACAGAGCAACCGTTTTAAGCGGCAGTAAAGCTCTAGAATCCGAACCAATGGATCGATAAATTTAAGACCAAAATGATGATCATATAATTATAATTATGTATAATTCATAGTATTATATACAGTATCTGATGAATTGATTAGTATTTTGTGATATTTGGGTGAACCGCAGATCAATCGCTGGCTGTACGGCTTAAACGCTATTATATGAGATGGTCTCTTGTATTGGCGCCGACATTACTTCATCTAATAAATGGTAATGAAATTCTCGATAAACCCGTTCAACTCGTTTTGTTGTGATAAGTAACTCATATAAAGACAACTAATAATATTCATAATAAGAAGCTTGCAATCAAAAGTCACCAACATCATATTCGTGAATTTAATTACTACAATTAAAATTCATATATAAAACATGATCACCAGAATTGTGTTTAAGTAGCCACTCACTCGTATACCGACACAATGTTCTATACGGTGGGGGCGGCGGTGCCCTATAACGCGTATGGCGGTCATCAAACACCAATGCCACCCCCGGGCACCTATTCTCCCGAAGAATTGGAGTGTCTTAAAGACCGAAAGTGGTGGGCATTCCTATTGTCCAGTATATTTACATTACTCGCAGGTATTTATAGCATCAATATTTGCCAAGCTGTAGCAAAATATTTGCTAACATCGCTATATCCAAGCTAACGTTATGCGATATTAACGCTGAGTGTATTACTTGATATGATTTGTAGGAATTTTCATTGTATTGATTTACCGATTGATCGAATTCTTGTGTTCGGGCTCATCGGCTCATAACCAGCAATCAAATGCACCGAACAATAAGGCCAAACAACAAATGCCAAGCCTTCAGGTGAAAGACATCAAACCCAGTTTGCCAACAGAGCCCCTGCCCCTCACTAAGGACTTGGGATGGATGACAGAGGCTAAGGACTGGGCCGGAGAACTCATTTCCGGTCAATCGACTACTGGAAGGATTCTCGTAAGTAAACCATTACTTACACGTTCGCGTCCATTCAGACGCTATTTTCAGATAACAATAAATCATATTTCAATACAATTGAAGAAAGGTTTATCGATTGACATTATTTTCAACTTAAATCTCAATTTTTGTGACAACTTTTTAGGTGGTTCTTGTATTCCTCCTCTCCATCGCATCTCTAGTGATATATTTCATCGATGCCTCGAGGTTTGCCTCTAATTTATTCCCATTATATGATTGTTTGAGAAAATATATTTCAAAGAATATAATCATAATTAATTTGTTTGTATGCTACGAAATCACTTATGAATTAATCAAAACTAATTGTTTGTTTGCATTTAACATCACTAATCAGTATCGGACCCCCAACTCGCGGGTATGTAATCCATTCACTGTTTGCCTTAGACTTAGATTTATTAATTATGAAAGCATATAAGTATTATGCGATTAAGACTATAAGGCATTGTATCAACATTTGTGTTTGAATGGTAACAGTGATAGCGTAGAGAAGTGCCAGAAGTGGAACGACAACGCGACACAACAAGTAGATCTGGCCCTCAATATCTTTTTTATGGTCTATTTTTTTATCCGGGTAACATTTTTATCAACTATCTTTTCGCGGCTTTTCTCATAAGTTTATGTTTCGGTCATTGGTTTTCTCGCAGTTTATCGCCGCTTCCGATAAGCTATGGTTTATGTTAGAGTTGTATTCATTTGTCGATTACTTCACGATTCCTCCGTCTTTTGTGTCCATATATTTAGACAGAACTTGGATTGGTTTGTGTTTCAGACATACATTTGCCCTAAAAAATTATAACCAAACTTTTGTGTCTCCGCTAATAGGACTGCGATTTTTACGCGCACTACGACTCATGTCTTTTCCGGATATATTGCAGTATTTAAACGTTTTAAAGACTTCTTCGTCCATCCGTTTGGCCCAATTGGTCTCCATTGTAGTGTCCGTATGGTTGACCGCCGCCGGACTCATACATTTAGTATGTGTTTATCCTATTACTGTATATCATTATCGTATTGTATGCTAAATGTCAATTGAATTGGATTTAAAGCTTGAAAATTCTGGCGATCCATTGGATTTCTCAAACGGACACCCAATCACTTACTGGGAATGTGTTTACTTTCTTATAGTAACCATGTCTACTGTGAGTCCACATTATATTTTACTATTCAATCATTTTCTAATATATCACTAAAAAACAATTATTGATAATAATAGCCATTTATGTGCAACTAATGAGGTATCGAATAGAGTAAAGTGTGTATTATATACATGTTTAATGTTGCAATCGATATTAATAACTGAAATATACTCTTAATGTATAGTTAATAGTGAAGTGAGCACTGCTTTACTTTGATTATAATATTCTAAATGTATTTCTATTAATACTATTTTAACACAAGTAATGGTTGTGGTTTTGCTAAAATATACTATACACATTGCAGAATATTTTATACAATGTATCATAACTAGCACATACACGCGTATAGTAAACGCACTTCAATTTTCAATAGTTTTCCAATTTTTATATTATTTAATAATATTATATACAATATTATTATAATTCGTTTATTATTATTATTATTATACTAATTCTAAAAATGACATTATTCTGAATGCTATATAAAAAATTCTATTAATACAAAATAGTAATGCAATAATAAGTAAGAATTAATAAATTATTGTCACATATTAATAGAGAATATTAGGGAATATTAGGGAATATTATTTTAAAAATATCGATCGATCGACGAGAATATAATTTCCATATAAATTACATTCAATGCATTGACGCTTCAAACGCTATTTTTCTAAAATTAACGCTAAAAATGGAAATTTGTTTGTAATTAAAATATTCGTGAATACCATGTATATTATATTAATAGAGTTTATATATGACTATATCTATCGATAGGTTGGTTACGGCGACATACACTGTACGACAACCCTCGGCCGTACATTTATAGTACTTTTTATTTTAGTGGGTTTGGTAAGTAGCGCTACCATTCAGTTGCCAATCCTTGCCATTCATTCTCTACTAGGAGGCCCCCAGCGACCCCTCTACGGCTTATTTATGATTGATATTCAGTTTAAATTAGATTCATATCATTCATTACTCCGTTCCCAATCATCACAATCTGTGAACCATTTGAGTCTCTCTACTCTACTCTTAACTCTAATCAGTGCAGCTCTTTCTCTGTCACGTGCTTTGTCTCTCTCTCTATCTCTTATCATATACTCTGTGGTCAATGTATGTGTCTCTCAAATGTCCAAATGTCCCAACAGTTCACATCAACTTTCCGATCGCTGCGAACATATAATACAAACTATACGTAACTGTACTAATAGTACGAACAGTAGCTGTACGCGTACAATTCATTCAACACACGATATATCAATTACTGTATACTACTCTTTCCAACTTTCCCTATTTTTCCCCTATCTTTCCCGTATCTCCCTTTCCCAACTTTCACCGCAATCATAATCAGTGCCATTCTTATCAATTATATTCCCTTCCCTTATGTTTGAAATGAAATCTAAATAACAATTTTATGATGAGTTTACTTGTAATGCGATTACAAACAACTCATATATGTAAATAATGATTGTAATTATGCTGTAAATTGAATTGAATGTCATTTTGTCGACCAGAATGTGAGCTTCGTATGATTGCTTAACTATTAACTACTATTAACACTGAAAGCTCATACCCTTCTCATTCATCTACAGGTGATATTTGCCTCTTGTATTCCTGAGATTTTAGAGATAGTCGGACGAACTCGTCCTAAATATTTTGGTCAATTAAAGCGCTTTCCAGAAAAGAGGTGATCATCGGATCATTCATTAAATGTCTGTCCGTTTACACTCTAAGAGTTTTCATACATTTGTCTCAACCAAATGGTTGAGTTCTTGATTTCATATAGACTATACAATAATTATATGATATAAATATATATAAATATAACTTACATAATAATTATTACTATGATATATATGTTGAATGTATGAAAATGTGAGACCGAAGTGCAATAGCAGTGCAAAAGCTGCACCTGATTTGAAGTATACTATGATCTCTATCTATACTTTTAGTGTCCTTTAGTTTATGCTTTATTTTCTGTCCATTTGTCTTAAATTGTTTTTATTTTGAATGCAAATTATCGATCAGTTATGTTCACCAGTCATCCAAACCTAAAGCCTTTCTCTATTTCCTCCCAAATTGAGCCAAAGTCTAAGTCCAGCCCTTAAGCCCCGACACACTATGTAATTGCCAGTTATGGGGGTCTAGTTCTATACTAATTGTGTATTTCTTTCTCTTTTCTCTCTATTTATTGCAATATTTCTAATTTGATGCTTAAATTGTCGTGAATTTGGTAATTCGTGTCGCGCTTTCATATCGTCGATGCAATACTCCTCCGCCATCCCATTGTCTCTATTGTCCTTCACGTCCATCACTATCTCCCATCTCTATCTCCATCTCTATCTCCATCTATCTGTCCATCTCCTATCATCATTCCCATCAACTCCTACTCCACTCCACTCCAACTCCGTGTCCGCTCCAACTCCATGTCCACTCCAACTCCGTGTCCGCTCCAACTCCATGTCCACTCCAACTCCGTGTCCGCTCTCCCCTCGCAGGCTGTGTTTGCCTCATTGGTGCCCGAAATAACAGAACTGGTGGGACATCCCTCTAAATATGCTGGCAATTACCAGAAAAATCCCGCTAAAAAGTATGTCTCGATTCTATTGTCTCGTTCATTGCGACCGACAATAATGGTTGTATTGATCTCTTAATTTGATTTTGAGTGACAATTATTGTCGAGTTTTTGCTATACTTTTTTTCCTTTTATTTTAACTTTCGCATTTATTCGTGTGACTGTTCTTCGCTGTTCACTAATGAAGTCATAGTCAGACATGACATCGAATTTGCAATTATTTAGTCATTTGCTGAAGACATGTCTTTTATCTTAACATGAAATTCTTAGCTCTTATTAATAGTCTTGTCTTTTGCCAATTGCTTTGTTATGTTCTGTTAGTTAACTCACTTATAGTATACTAACATTCAATCAAGCATTTTATCATTAGATTTCATTTATTAGTGAAATATTTTCACATTTCATTTGCTTTAACTGTATTAACGATTAAATAATAGTACATTTGATTGCATTCCTATGGCTATGTCTTCATTAATATAATGGTAAGAGAGACTCAAAATAACCGATAAGTACTGTAGCGTACGATATATGCCATACAAATACTGTACAAATGGTTTGACATGATATTAATAATTTCATGAATCCTTGCAAATATTAGATATTCTTGATATTCTGATATTCTTGATGCAATCTATTAACTAATGGGAATCAGTGTTATATAAGAGTTGCATCTCAGGAACGGTGTAAACGACAATTGATTTGTGGTAATCATAACCATAAAGGGCTCCTATTGTGTTCACTGTAGACAACCCGTCCATCCCTTCTCAAACTCTGTTAACTCTATATTTAACCATATGTTGGCCTTTGACCTTAGGCTGTATTTGCCTCATGTATACCAGAAATAATTGACTTAATTGGTTCACGACCTAAATATGGAGGAACATTCAAATCCGAGCGCCGGAGGTTTGCATTATATTTCTTAATGTTTGAAACGCCCGATAAGTTTTTGCGGTTTAACGCAATGAATGAATGAAAACTTTATCATTTCTTGTGTGTCTTTTTTGTTTCACAATTATTTGGATTGTGTTTAAGACTCCTCTCAATATTATCTTATAATGAAAGCAAACCCTCGTCCGTACCATCAAATCAAACAGTGTTTTGTGTGTCTCATGTCTTGTCTCAACCACAAAACCCCGCTATCGATCAATTGGAGGCCTTATATATGCACTCATGAAGTAGTTTTTGACGATTCGTTTTTCAATTTGATCCAGTTCAATTTGAGTCCATTTCGAGTCCATTTTGAGTCTCTCATTCCCATTCTGTTCACTCCATGCGAACAGTTACTCAATCCATATATTTGTCTGACAACGCAATTCTGGTCTCTTTTAAAACAATTGTTTCATTTGTGACAAAACACAGGCATATAGTAGTCTGTGGACACATCACTTACGAGAGTGTCAGTCACTTTCTTAAGGACTTCCTCCACGAGGACAGAGAGGATGTGGACGTAGAGGTTGTGTTCCTCCATAGAAAGCCCCCCGATCTCGAACTCGAAGGTATTTCTCATTACTTATAACATTAATTCATCCATGTCCTAATCCTGTCAATCACACTCAGGTCTGATTAAGCGTCACTTCACAACTGTTGAGTTCTTTCAGGGATCAGTCATGAATCCAATTGATTTGAATCGCGTTAAGGTATGTTTCACTTATATATATACAACACTTTCGCTGTAATTCTGTGTTTCCTTTCCACGAATTGTAAGACTCATGCAATTCATCGATCGATTCTTTCACCCGTTGTTTGCCTTAAACTATAGATATGTTTGGTTTAAACCAATATTTGCTTTGATATATAGGTTCACGACGCGGACGCCTGTCTAGTGTTGGCCAATAAGTACTGTCAGGATCCCGACGCCGAGGACGCGGCCAACATTATGCGAGTCATATCTATCAAGAATTATAGCGACGATATCCGAGTAAATTCTGTTTGCTTTTAAGAGTTTCATTAAGACTTATGTGTGAATACATATTGACTTATGTTCATTGCATTGCTTTCATCTAGGTTATAATCCAATTAATGCAATACCACAATAAGGCATATCTACTGAACATTCCCTCTTGGAATTGGAAAAGAGGTATTCCTATGCCATAAGTGTCTCTTCACTGGTACTCATGTCCGACATTTTGATTATTCTGTTCCCAAAAGGCGATGATGTCATATGTGTTAGTGAATTGAAGTTAGGTTTCATTGCACAGTCCTGTTTGGCCCCGGGTTTCAGTACAATGATGGCCAACCTCTTTGCCATGAGATCATTCAAAACAGTAATTAATTACTATTAGCTGCGAAAATGAACTTTGTGACTTTTGTTTCTGTATGTAATTAGTCTCCAGACATGCCTTCGTGGCAGAACGACTACCTGTGCGGCACAGGGATGGAGATGTACACCGAGAACCTGAGTCCGGCGTTTGCGAACATGACGTTCGCTCAGGCGTCTGAACTATGTTTCGTGAAACTCAAGCTCCTCTTACTGGCCATTGAGGTGACCAACGAGACGGGCGATGGGAGCGCCAACATTGTCATCAACCCTAAGGGCAATCATCGCATTCAAAACACAACGCAGGGATTCTTCATCGCACAAAGTGCTGATGAAGTCAAACGGTAAGTCACACACAGCCCTCCCCTTCCCGTACATACACTATATCTATGTTTGTTTAATCAAATTCTGTGCCAAACACTCAATTCGTGAGATTAAACTGTTTTCATAATAAATATTTTTTTACAAAGAAATATATATTCAATCGATTTGTGAAAAAAACTCTTTTCTGTTTTATTGAATTTTATTCAAAAATGTTTATTTGCTTTTCACGAATCATAAAATGTTTTTGACTTTTTATATGAAAACATTTATTCAACATCAGAGCAAACATTACTCCACATATTTCTCTGATTTATAAAAGAATTTTTTAATTTGTTGTTTGAGTTTTTATTTTTCTATTAATACAACAAATTAAATTTGTGTTTAAATTCAAACAAAATTTGTGTAGGGTATTATATTAAGAGCAAACATTTATGGTATGAGCTATGGTAGGATGTTATTGATAGCAAATATTAAACATTAAGACTATTATTTTATGTTAAAATATAAAACTTGATACAATAAATGGTATAATAAATATAATTTTCAAACTCATACCTCTTAAGCGCCCTTTGGTTTTGCAAGAGTTGTCACGAAGATGTGAAGGACGAGAAGTTGATCCGCAAGTGCAAGTGCAAGAATCGTTAGTATCCAGCACACTTTTATATCAATTATTTATATATTTGTAGAGTTAGCAAATTTATTCGAGAATAAGTTTTTCTAAACCTAAACCTAATTGAAATTCTTAGACATAGAATTGATTTACAGAATATATTTTTTAGTTGATCTAAACTTACGATATTAAAACCATTAATACAACTAACATTGATCATTTAACTGGGATTACTAATGCACAGCACTTTTTTCATTTTCTTATATTCTGCACCCATTTCTGCACCGATAATACAAAACCGCATATTATTTCGAAACGTTTTCAAAAAACTAATTCATTTAATAACTGATTGAATCAAACCGTGAATTGCCGTCAAATATTGTACTAAAACACTGAACTGTGTCTCTGAACTGATTCTGTCATTTGACTGATAACTGAATGACAATTAATGACAATATAGTTGGAGCTATATTTAAGAAGGGAGTGAGAGTTGTTCAGGCAGTTCATAACAATACAGCCACAAGACAATCAAGTATGACATCACTTATGACTTTTCTTAATGATAGTTGTTGTCGTAGTAGAGCATGCATTCAGTCTATAGTTATTGTCGTGACTAATATCCAATGTCTTACCGCATGTCTTAGAGCCCATTATAATCATTACAACTGTTCTGTACGTATATATACTGTACTGTATATATCGTTAAGTCTTAGTGAATGCTTTGTGTCATCTCCTAATCCACTGTTTGTTGGATTTGACGAAAGTATTAGTATTTAATGTTTGTTTGAATTTCACGGATATTTGTTGCCATCGCTTCTGTCCTCAACACTAATCCTCTCTAATATACTAATTAATAGCTGACAGCGGCTATGGACTCAATCAGACCTTAGGAATGGCTGATGGAAACATGTCTACTCTATCGCTGCATCCGACTAACACACCCCCAGAAATACCCAAAATTTCCAGAAAGCTTAGAGGTATTCAGAATTTTATGCATATTCTCAGAGAGTGTAGGAATTGTTACATAATTGGTGTGAAAATTGTTATTCTTGTCTCTAATAATAATTATATCAGATTTCGTTCCAATTCTTGACTTTTTAGGCGACAATTCTGGAGATCCGAGTGAAAGCAGTAAGTCTTACTGAAACTCTTTGCCCCATATATGCGCTCATATGGCTTCTTGTATCCTCTCAAGTCCATCTGATCCCTCCAACGTCCACCACATCTGCTGGTGGCAGGAGAGCGGCTCGCAATGGCAAACACGTGACCACTCCTCCACAGAACAGTCAAGTCCCTCATCAACGGAACAAACAGATGATATCACAACATATACCACATTCACAGCACTCACAGCCACAACCAACGCAACCTTCACTCCCATCACAACAGTCTGTGCTCTATAATCAGGTCCACTTAGCCTATGAGGTCAAGAAACTCATGTAAGACTCGCTGGCATTCATTCATTGAATCCAACATTGAATCCAACATTGAATCCAACATTGAATCCAACATTGAATTAATAATATTTGTTTGTTTTATGGAAAGGCCGGCCGCCCAGCGAATCGCCGATATCGCGGCCACTGGCGGGACGAACACCAACACCAGCGCCGGCTTTATTGACTCCAAAGACTTTGATTTTGAGAAGACAGAGATGAAGTACGACTCGACCGGAATGTTTCACTGGTGTCCCGCCCGACCCATCGAGGAATGCATACATTTGCCCCATATATGCGCTCATATGGCTTCTTGTATCCTCTCAAGTCCATCTGATCCCTCCAACGTCCACCACATCTGCTGGTGGCAGGAGAGCGGCTCGCAATGGCAAACACGTGACCACTCCTCCGCAGAACAGTCAAGTCCCTCATCAACGGAACAAACAGATGATATCACAACATATACCACATTCACAGCACTCACAGCCACAACCAACACAACCTTCACTCCCATCACAACAGTCTGTGCTCTATAATCAGGTCCACTTAGCCTATGAGGTCAAGAAACTCATGTAAGACTCGCTGGCATTCATTCATTGAATTCAACATTGAATTAACAATATTTGTTTGATTTGTTTGATGGAAAGGCCGGCCGCCCAGCGAATCGCCGATATCGCGGCCACTGGCGGCACGAACACCAACACCAGCGCCGGCTTTATTGACTCCAAAGACTTTGATTTTGAGAAGACAGAGATGAAGTACGACTCGACCGGAATGTTTCACTGGTGTCCCGCCCGACCCATCGAGGAATGCATACAACGAACACCAACACCAGCGCCGGCTTTATTGACTCCAAAGACTTTGATTTTGAGAAGACAGAGATGAAGTACGACTCGACCGGAATGTTTCACTGGTGTCCCGCCCGACCCATCGAGGAATGCATACTCGACAGGAATCAGGCGGCGATGACTGTCCTCAACGGTCACGTTGTCGTCTGTTTGTTCGCAGATCCAGATTCACCGCTCATTGGCCTAAGAAATCTTGTGATGCCATTAAGGTTTGTATTGCAATCGATGCAATAAACAATGATAATCTGAACCCAAATATTGGTTTCATTCAGAGCTTCAAATTTTCATTACCACGAACTCAAACATGTGGTGATCGTTGGAAATGTCGAATATCTGCGGCGAGAGTGGAAAATGCTGCAGAACTTGCCTAAGATTAGTGTATTGAACGGCTCTCCCCTATCGCGCGCGGACTTGAGAGCCGTTAATATAAACTTATGTGATATGTGTGTCATATTGTCGGCAAAGATTCCCTCATCAGATGATCCCACGTTAGCTGATAAGGAGGCCATTTTGGCGAGTCTTAACATCAAAGCCATGACATTTGATGACACTATTGGCGTCATTACTAATAATGCAACCAATGGTACAGCCATTGGAAACACTATTCCGGGGACTTCTCCCCCACCTCTGGTTGTGCAACGAAGAGGGTATGGCTTTCCATTTGAAACGAATCACGTGATTCTTGACTAACACTTCCACATGTCTTAACCTCCAGTTCCGTTTACGGCGCAAACGTACCTCTGATAACAGAACTGGTAAACGACACAAACGTCCAGTTCTTAGATCAAGACGATGACGACGACCCGGACACTGAGCTATACCTGACTCAGCCGTTCGCGTGCGGCACCGCTTTCGCCGTCTCTGTCCTCGACTCCCTTATGTCCACCACTTATTTCAATGCAAATGCGTTGACTTTGATCCGGTCTCTCATCACTGGTGGCGCCACTCCTGAACTAGAGCTCATCTTAGCGGAGGGCGCGGGTCTTAGAGGCGGGTATTCAACGCCCGAAACCTTAAAAAATCGCGACCGCTGTCGAGTCGGCCAAATCAGTCTATACGACGGCCCTCTCGCCCAATACGGAGAGAGCGGCAAATATGGCGATCTCTTTCTGGCGGCCCTTCGCTCTTATGGTATGCTATGTATCGGTATTTACCGGTTCCGGGACACCACGGGAACGGCTGAGGCCTCATCCAAACGATATGTCATCACAAACCCTCCCAACGAATTGATCCTAATTCCCAGTGATATGGTATGCATACAGACATTGTCTAATAATCTACTGAATAACTTTGTACTCAATGAATATCTCATTTGTTTGACAGATCTTTGTGTTACTGCAATTTGATCCAGGTCTGGAGTACTACAAGGCTGAGAGGGGGCACAATCCGGGGGCCCAGAGAGCCCATTTGAATGAGCAATTAATAGGCAATAATTCGGTGACAACTGTGCCGCAGACACAGGCGGGTCAGCCTCCCTCTTGACAGATACTTTGTAGCGCTCTCACGGACGGGCCATACTCATTCATTTAAATGACCAAGTTTAAATGAAAGGGTAGAGTCTGTACCGTCTGAGTGCTACTCTCATAAGAACTTACAACGAATCTGTTATAAGTTTCATATAATAACGAATATTTTCAACTATAAACTCCTCATATATTTCAGTCTCACATATAATGTATATTTGGATTGAATGTTGAGAATTATTTTGATAATTAAAAACCAAAAGTATAGCTAATGTTGTCATTCGTTGACTGACTCTGAGTTAAAACTAAAGAATTATCGATAAAATTGTTGTAAATGTTGTTAAAATTAATCGTTGAGAGCCACTGATAAGTAGGATGTCATCCAATGGGTCACACAGTCATCCCTGTCATTGACTTCTAGGCGCAGCTATTTTTACATACAATACATATATTTATTGCTCATTAGATCTCATTATTAGCTCATTTAGAGATTAAATCTATATTTCAAACGAAATAATTGTTGAAATAAAAGTTAATAACAAGTTATCGTCTAATCAATCGACTAATCGATAAACACATCTCTCAAGTGTTGTCCTTTTGCTACGAATTTGTTTAAATGATATGTTTTTGTGCTCTTTATTAATATCTATTAATATTAATAACGATTATATTATTTTTCATAATTCAATACGAAATACAACCAGTTATTAAACACTCTATTGGTTATCATTTTCTGATTATATACCGGTTATACTATTTCTATGAATTTCTATTGTATTAAATTATATGAAAATATATTATATTTAAATCGTTTATGAAAACCTGATTTCCCTTTCGATAACTTAAGTGTTGATATTTAACAAATAATTTATAAAAAACAATTGATAATTATTTTGTTGCTTAAGACTTGTTATTAGGTTTGAAATAAGTTTGGATAGTTTTCGGTAGTATTTACCAAACCATACATACCGTGGCCCTCTATGGCACCGGGAGGTCATATGAAATTATTAATACTTTTCAATAAACTGTAAGTTTGTGTCAAAGTTTTGTCGCATTTATTGTAACACTATTTGTGAGTAATTTGTGTGAATTGAACGCAAACTGTGAGACAATTTGTGACCACATTTGCAGCACTCGATGGACACCAATTTGGTCACCGATTGTATGGACAACTCAGAGGAATATTACCACCGATTGGAACAGATTCTCGTACAGAACCAGAGTCTCAGAAAGCAAAAGCAAACGAGTGGTAAAGTAACAGATAATGGGAATAACATTCCTCTGGATCCTTGCCATGTGTGGGAACTCGAGAGGATTGAGAGTTTGGTCGCCAACTCGGCCACCGATTGTCAGCAACTGATCCACACTAACACCATAGGTATTGACTAGGTGTGATTGTGGTATCCATAACTGAACATAAACTAGGGGTTAACTAGAATTCTAACAATAAAACTGGTGTCTAAATTCGTTTTCACTATTTTGTGACGTTCTCTACTGTGTAATAAATGTTTGATTTAATGCAATTGAAGTCAAAGACATTGATTTAGTGGATGAGATGAGTGGCGATAGCGGCGAACGTGAAGACAATTCGGACGCAAAAGAGATCAAAGAATTGAAGGAAGAGATCAATGAATTGGAGAAACACTTGGCGTTCATTGAAGTGTCGATTCTTGAGAACCAGTCGATGGAAGCGTTGCTTTCGACGGAAAAACAGATGAAAACTCAGATCCAATGCTTGGAGAAGGAAATCAGTGATTTGAGTGAACAGATCAGTGGACAACAGTTCACTGCAATGGCCATCGAGGCAGACATTCGCCGATATCAGTGGCAATAAATGGTGTCAAACAATAGCTGATCCAATGTCTCAATGATATTCCTCTTAATATATAAATTATAATGAATTCATGTTTTGTTTGTTTTAGTGTTGTGTGAGAATAGCCTGAAGTCATAAAATAGCAATAAATGGTGTCAAACAATAGCTGATCCAATGTCTCAATGATATTCCTCTTAATATATAAATTATAATGAATTCATGTTTTGTTTGTTTTAGTGTTGTGTGAGAATAGCCTGAAGTCATAAAATGACACAAATTGTTACCATTTGATTGATTTCGGTTTCCACACCAGACATCCAGTTCTTGGGTTTCCATTCATTCATTTGATACCAGAAATAATGGCGATTAACACCACTTTTGATCTTTTTATGAAAACCTTTTTATTGATTATAAAATACCACTTTTTGAGTCAAACATATACCAAAAGTTGTTTTTAAGGATAAAATTCATATACCATTTGATTAGATTACCTGTAATAACATTGAATGCATGAAAGTTTTAATAGTTTTCATTTTACAAAATATTTATATATCGGTTTGGATTTATAATCAAATCATTGACAATACGAATGAAGATTACAAATGAAAATATTTTTTCATTTTTATACAGTATAACAGTCAAACTAGCAATGAATTAAATATACATAATCAATGGTTAAGTGATTGTGACGTCAATTAAGATTAGCAATAAATGGTGTCAAACAATAGCTGATCCAATGTCTCAATGATATTCCTCTTAATATATAAATTATAATGAATTCATGTTTTGTTTGTTTTAGTGTTGTGTGAGAATAGCCTGAAGTCATAAAATATATGATTGCAAAAAATGACACAAATTGTTACCATTTGATTGATTTCGGTTTCCACACCAGACATCCAGTTCTTGGGTTTCCATTCATTCATTTGATACCAGAAATAATGGCGATTAACACCACTTCTGATCTTTTTATGAAAACCTTTTTATTGATTATAAAATATCACTTTTTGAGTCAAACATATACCAAAAGTTGTTTTTAAGGATAAAATTGATATACCATTTGATTAGATTACCTGTAATAACATTGAATGCATGAAAGTTTGAATAGTTTTCATTTTACAAAATATTTATATATCGGTTTGGATTTATAATCAAATGTAACTGTTATGCTTACTTCTAATGTTTACTTTTATAAAAAAGTAAAAATATGTCATATTGTCAGTTTGATCGTTACTTAATTTATATGTATTAGTTACCAATTCACTAACACTGCAGTTAATTCTAATTGTGAAATGAATAGTGATTTCCAATGCTATCAAGTCTTTGAACGTAAGAGGAAAGTAAGTAAGCTTTTCATCTCCGGTCCCCAACAGTCCCCTTACCTGTAGGTCGTGTTTAGAAGCAAAATATTTAGCTTTTTCTACAATTTTGCGGAGTCTTTACAAATGAGGCCAAAACACTGCTCTTATTTATTACTGATTTAATTGAGTTTCAAGTCTTTTATATCAATATTTTGTGTCAATTATACTTAATAATATTAATACACTTAATGCGATTCAATGCAAACTTATATTTTTAAATATGTGTAAAGTTTTGGTACTTTTATCAAGTGAAAACTTTTTTAAACAGTTCTTGAATTTGGTTTATGCAAACAATTCATAATTGTCTTTGTTTGAATCATAAGTTTTCATAATTGGCTTTAAGTCTATTTATATTTCTTATTAAGTTTTTAAGCAAATAAAAATTATACATCTTATGTATCGTTGAAAATGATTTATTAATGCCCTAACAGTTGGAATTATAATACCTATACTAATAATAATGTATATACTGTAATAATATGGACTCATTTTGTGCAACTTTCACTTGAAGTAGAAATTGAAAGGCAATCAAAATCATAATATTTAGTTACGAAACTCAATAACATTCTTAATATTACATGAGTTTACTGTAGTTTAGTATTAAGTGAGCCCATGACCGACATTACATGTAAACTGGAGTTTTAAATTCATCCCAACTGTACGTATCATTTAATGAAAGCCTTGACTCAAAGTCAATCTTTGCCTAAAGTCATCTCTCTCTCTCTCTCTCTCTCTCTCTCTCTCTCATGTGATGTGATGTTTTGTTGGGAGCTATTAGGGCACTGTTATGTCAAAGGAAACTTTGGATCACTTATGAATCAGTTGTGTGGACAACATCTACAGAATATGTGACAAAATATGAGCAATTCTTGTGAAAACATATCGCATAACAAGCGGACGACTGCTTTTCATCTCTATTATAACTTTTGCAAACTTTTTGGTAAAAAGTGTCAAAAGTTTCATAATGGAAGTGATGCCATGGATTGTGTTATTTATTTTAAGCCACAATTACTTCACAAAATGTCTTCAATTAGACACGAGTGGAGAGGTTCCGGCGGCCAGACCTCCCAACTACTCCAACTCGGACTCATGGACTTCAGAGGACTTATTACCGAAAGATAAGTCCATAATTCATGTGAAACTAGTGCGTCCATCACCTAAAAAGCTGCCGGAATGGGAGGCCAGGCATAAAGACAGTTATCTGTTGGATATGAGTTTAGACTTCGATTCGCCACTTATTAGCAAAACATTGAATAACTGTCTGATTGAGTACAAGGATGTGTTCAGTGATATTGAGAGTGAGAGTGTGTGGAGAGTGCAGATCAGTGGACCTCAATGTGTAGCCCTTCCGCTCAATTCACTGGCTTTCGTCAATAGCTTAACGCATCTAATCATTAAAAACACGGCACTCATAGGTCTAACGAAATTTATTTTCGGCGCTTCAAAGTTGGATAAACTCAAGAGAATTGACATCATCGACAACAAGCTGTTGATGGACATCAATGACCGCACGTTTGACGGCCTCTCGAGACTTAATTATCTTAGTTTCATAAATAATAAACAACTCAATGTTATCAGTAATGAGGCATTTGTTGGTCTCAAAAGTCTGGAAGAATTGGTTTGGATTTCCAACGGAGAGGTGACTCAACAGATTTTCTCGACACTGACCAGAGCCTCATCGGCCCGGATATTGCCATCTCTGATGCATTTGCATATATCCGGACCTTTCAGTGATTATAATTTAAACCAACAATCAATTGATGTGGAAAGCAATCAAAGCATTTCCAATGCATTTAAGATCAATAAAGACGATCTGATATTCTTAACACAAGTAAAATATCTTCAATTAACTGATTGTGATATTGAATCCATACATACATTAGCATTCATACCATTGAGGAATAATCTGATTGGACTTAATCTAAGTGGCAATAAAAGACTTGAAATGTCAAACTTGAAACAAGTGCTCATAAATGCCTTTCAAAGCAATTCCAGTGAAAGTTCTATTGAAAAGCTCGACATTTCCAACATCTTTGACATGCGAACTGTTCCCAAAGTGATGTTAAGTGTGATCAGTAAGACTTCAATAAGTGCCCTGTATTTGAGACAATTGAAAATCAATGAAATAGTTTCGGGTGACATCCCTCCCATGCCTTATCTCAAGGAATTATACCTTGAATTCAGTGAATTAGAGTATATCGAAGAGAATTCTTTCCAGACATTAGAAGGTTTGGAAAGACTGAGCCTAAGAGGCAATTACTTGAGGACTATTCCAAACAATTTCATATATAATCTTCAAAAACTCAAATACTTAGACTTATCAGGGTACAAAGATAATCGAAATCGTTTGGAAATACCGCACAAGACATTTGTGGGCACGAGTCTCAAAGAAGTGAACTTATCGTATAAAATATTAGACCCCTTACCACGGAATGCTTTCTTAGGACTATTCAAAATGCAAAAGTTTCACATAAGAGGATGTGGTCTCAAGTTTGTCGAATATCTCACGTTCTTTCCGCTCAAGTCTATCGTTTACATCGATTTGAGCGAAAATGAAGAGCTTATATCCACTCTCAGGGATACACACGAAGACTCGTTCTTCGGTCTCGAAGCCGTCGAAATGGTTCGCATGTCTAACTGTAACCTCACGAGTCGTGATATCAATGATGAGGAAAACATATTCAAGCGAATCCACGAGCAGGTGAAGCTTCTGGATGTGAGTCACAATCTTATAGATCGCATATCTGCCAAAACATTCCTCAACTTCACTGAATTACAAGACGTGGATTTGTCTCATAATAGCATCACTTCGTGGACTAATTTTACAATATTCTCCAAAAACAAATACATCACTACTTTAGACATCAGTCACAATAAGATATCGCATTTGACGTCAAGTATGTTAGAAGACTTTCATCGACTCAAGAACTTGAGCTTTGCGTTCAATCCATTGATATGTGACTGCAATTCACAAATAGTCGCCGATTGGCTGAACGACACGTCCGTTAAAGTCCACTATCTGTCGGCCAGAACTCCACTAAACTCTAAGACTCAATACTATTGTTATCTGAATGGAGTGAAAGTGACTTTAAATACATTTATCACGAGTTGTAAAGAACTTCGATATGAAACTCGAGTCAGTTTAGCCGTATTGAGTGCTATCGCGTCTCTATTACTTCTGTTGACACTAATTGTGTTGGTCTTTGCATTCATATACCACTCAACGATCCGTACGTTTATCTATGGCCTCGAAAACGACTCATTAGACTATATGTACGACGCGTTTGTCTCATACAACGTAAACGACTCCGAATGGGTTTTCAAGCAATTGGTGCCTAATATCGAGAACAACAGCAATGATATGAATCGCGTGAAGCTCTGTGTCTATGACCGCGACTTCATCGCCGGCCGTCCTATCAGTGAATGCATACTCGAGAGCATCGCGACGTCTCGAAAAGTGATCTTAGTCATCTCTAACAACTTCGTGCGGAGTCCGTGGTGTCGCTTCGAGACCGACTTGGCTCACAACACACTAGTCGACCAAAACAGGGACGGACTCATTATGGTTAAGTTGGAGGACATCCTGCGGTGACATCAGCGGGGAGTCGAGATGAAAGACGAGTTTTGGTCTTAGATAAACGTCACCTTATGGTTAACGGAGTCTCTAGTCCTCTAGAAGACCTCTTTCAACTCCGCTCGCGAGCCTAAGTGTGCCATTAAAAGCAATCATCCAGTCATTGAACGCAAGAGCAAAGAGAAGATACCGATTACGACAACGAAAACAAATGAGACAATCAAAGAGCCAAATAAAGTGGTAGAAGAAGGAAAAGAAGTGAAGAAAGAAGTGGCGGAAGAAGTGAATGAAGAAGTAAATGGTGAAGAAGTAGAGAATATATCTGTGATTCCAAAAAGTCGGTCACAAATGAAAGCTGTTTTAGAAGATAATCCACAATAAGATATAAAATCTTCATGAATACCAATACAGTAATAAACAATGATAACATTATTCACATAAATATGTATTGATTATATTAATCAGAATTCATTTGCAGTACTTTTTAAGACTCCTTAAGCTTTAAATTCATTTTTATATTATATAACATAAGTTTAAAATGCTCAAAACTTTAAAATGTCATTTAGAAAACTTTCCCCTCATTTATCTGATATAAAAAATAAGTTATTGAAAAAACATCTAAAATTATGATTTTATATCAAAATTATTTGTAAAATAAAAGTATTTTCAAACAGAATTCAGTTTTCGTTTATTTAATGCAATATTTGAATGAATTTATTGTAAATTTGGTTTAAATTTAGATAATTTGTAAGTGTTTTTGTGGATAAATGTCTCAAATTAGTGGTTATTTTAAGAGTTTGTTATAAATCTATGATATTTTCAATAAGATCTTTGAGTCTGAGTTAAGTCTATCTTATAAGATATGATTTGTGGTAATCTTCATGTAATTAAACTTCAACTTCAACTGTATTGTGTACTGCAATGAAAAGATTGTCTTCTTTAAAAAGAATAGACTTTTGGTGAAAACTAAAACTATTTAATTATTCACTCATTAAGTAATGAATAAATAAGTTTAGAGCTCTTTATTTTTAGTAAATTTTAATTTTTAATATTTGAATATCTTTGAAATGAAATAAGTTATAATTTACATTAATTACTTTTAAAACATATTAATAAATTGTGGAAATATTGAATACAAATTAAATTTTGTGGAAATGGTCTCAAAGAGAAAGTATTGGTTTGAGAGCTAAGGAGTTGTAATGATCTTAAAGATGATAAAACCGGTGATAAAACCCAAACCAAACAATGCTAGCGATTCGAGTGGGAAGACATAGGGTTCGTCTGAATCTTCAAAGTCTGT